>JAJJMC010027464.1:10025322-10230414 GCA_023531435.1 Papaver californicum | reverse complement strand
TATCGATAAGTAGATCACTTACCACGAGCTGCTTTTTGTTTAGTATGCTCTTGCTGCTATTATGAGATCCGCTATAGTGGGTCCGGTATGAAGGATACTCAACCTTACTGATTGAAGATCCCAAGACGAAGGTTTAATAAGACAACTAATTTGTGGTGATTAAAGGTATACACTATCAAGAGAATTACATTCTCTGTCTCTCCCTATGGTGTATTATTGTGACAGTGTTATTGCATGTGAAGAATGACTTTTAAGAAGTCTTAATGAGTTTTATAGTTTCAATTTAAGATTAAAGTCGGGTGTAGCAGTAACATCCTTGACAAAACTCACATATCTGAATGAGGAAGTGGGCCACTTCCTATGAGAATATGAGCAAATTCTCTAGAGCATTCTGAGAAAGGGGATACGTCCAGGGCCAAAATTGACACAACGACACGAACTTAGCAACGACATGAGGATATCATGCGTGGCTGTTATCGCAAATTACATCAAACGCTAGTAGTTCAAGACATTGCATTCACTGTCTCTAGCAAGTAGTTCGGTAACTTCTCACTAAGTAAAGGTTCAAGACCTGATGGACACCTTTGCCTATATGGTATTTTCCGCATTCTGATTTTTCGATTTTTACCAATATTTCATTCATGTGAGGGATTGTTGGAGAAAATGAGTTTTTAACTAAATGTTTTTTGGTTTTGGTGTGGTGTTATCTTATGACCTAAGGGTTCCATGGATGCTCACTCATTTCCTTGAGTGAATGAATCTCTTTAGTCCCATATTGGGTAATCTAGAGAAGGATGTCCACTATATAACTGTTCACATATGTATAGTATGTAAAACGTAGGTGGAATGGGTGGGGAAAAAATACATAGCCCAACCCATGCCATATGTGTGAATACCATGTACCAAGTCCTATGTCTACACAAATTATTTTTTCAAGTAACTTTCTTTAGGAAATTAATACCAAAAATATTTTCGTTAAGAGTTTTATCTATGTGAAATTCCTTTTTCGGTTTTAATTGTTTTACAAGAAACAAAACCTTGTTTTACAAGAAAACTTAAACCTAACTTGGTTTGCAAGTAACTTTCTTCTATAAATACAACTCGAAAACTGTTTTCAAGATATCCCAGAAGCGGCTATTAACATGTCTTCTTTTCACCATCTTCTCGCTTTATTTTGCTCTTTTGAGTGTTTATTTCCCTTCCTTCCATGTTGCTAAGTTCTAGATTGGGTAGTTTGTATTGTGCTAATACAAGCTATATCGGGCAGTCTTATCCTGGACACATCTTCCCACGTTGGGTTTTAGCATTGCTCTTTTCGAATATACCCGCGAACTAATGTGTTAAGGACAACTTGTTGAACCTGTGATTCTGCCCTCGTAGTTGTCCGTGGTAGAGTTGTTTTTTTATTCAGTTTTTTATATTTTATTCTGGTCCATCTAACGTTGTTGTTCATTGTTGCAAGGTTCCAAAAATCTTATGTGTCTATATCCCGTAACAATGGGAAAGAACGATGTTGAAAAACCACAAAAGTTCAACGGAAAGGACTTCAAAAGATGGCAATCCAAGATGTTTTTTTTCCTGAGTTATCATGAATTGGACGTAGTACTGGTTCCTTTTGATGGTTTGCTGAATGCTGAAGAAAATATTGAAGAAGACAAGACGATTTTCAAGAAGCAGAACCATCTGGTTAAAAATCATATTATGAACTGTTTGGAAGATGCAATGTATGATTTTTATAATCCTAAAGAAAATTTCAGTGCTTATGATTTGTGGACTGCGTTAGAAGCAAAGTACCAGGCAGATACTGCAGGTAGTAAAAAATTTCTGTATTTCAAGATGACGAATGATAAGCCTGTTGTTGATCAATTCCTTGAACTTCAACAAATCATTAAAGAAATACTTGCTGAAGTTATGGTTATTGATGAGATGTTTCAAGTATCAATTATGATTGAAAATTACCTTCTTCGTGGTCCGAGTACAAGAGGAAGTTGAGATATAAAAATGGTGAAGTCGGCATGGTTAATTGGGAAAGAAGATTCAAGTTGAAGAAATGTTATGCACCAAAGACAAGAACGTGTCAACTGCAAGGGGCATGACAAACAAGGCTCATATGTTTGAACACAAATCTTCCAAAACTGGAAAAGGTGATAACAACAAACGTAACCCTAAGCATGGTCCTCACAACAAAGGTACGTTTTTTAAACCTGAATCTGGCATTACTAAGATTAAGGGTGCTTGCTATGTTTGTGGAAATCTTGGCCATATGGAAATTCACTGTAGACAACGTAAGGACCTTAATAATAAGAATAGTGATAACTTGGTTACTGAGAATAAAGAAGAGTTTTCTGCAATGGTGTCTGAAGTTAATCTAGTGACCATGTGAGGGACTTGTGGGTAAACTCTAGAGATACCAAGCATTTTTGTGGAAGCAGAGACTTGTTCACCTCCTATCAGAAGGTAGAGGATGGCGAGAAACTCTATAAGGGTAACTTATCTGCAGCAGAGGTTGCATAATATTATGGAGTCTAGGGATGCAGAGTTCTTTGAGAATGTTTTTCCTTTGAAAATTGGTTTTCGAAAGAGATGTTTAAATGAACCCCTAGATGTGTCTTTAACCAGTCAGTCATTACCTTTAGAGGAAGATGAACCAGAATTTCAACCTAGAAGAAGTAAAAGGGTTAGAACTGAGAAACCTATCATGGTTGCATTACATACATACCCGGGTCTGAGCCATAGAATTATAGAGAAGCCATGACTTCTTCTCAAGCTCCATGGTGGAAAGAAGCCTCTATTAGTGATTTGGATTCCATCCAACATAACGGTACTTGGAAGATTATAGATTTACCTCCAGGGTGTAAGTTCATAAGTTGTAAATGGATCTTCAAGAAAAAACGTAATATAGATGGAACTGTTGATAAATATAAGGCTAGGTTGCTAGTTAAAAGACTACAAACAGAAAGAAGGTATAAATTTCTTTGATACTTATTCACCTTTGACTAGAATTACTTCCATTATGATGTTAATTGTTGTAGCTTCTGTCCATAAACTTGATATACATCAAATGGATGTAAAGACAACGTTTCTAAATAGTGAATTAGATGAAGAAATTTTCATGGAACAACCCGAGGGATATGTAGTGAAAGGTTGTGAAAAGAAAGTGTGTAAACTGATTAAATTTTTATATGGTTTGAAACAAGCACCTAAAAAATGTCATGAAAAATTTGATCATGTGATGATTTCTAGTGGTTGTAGGATTAATGAATCTGACAAGTGTGTTTATACTAAACTTGTTAAGGATGCCTGTGTTATTGTATGCTTATATGTTGATGATATGCTTATACTAGGTACATTCCACTAAGAAATTACTGAATGAGAACTTTGACATGAAAGACTTAGGCCCCGCTGATGTAATATTAGGGATGAAGAGTAGATGAAGTTCTAATGGTTATAGTCTGAGTCAATCTTATTATGTTGAATCCATACTCAAGAAATATAATCAGTTTAACTGTAAACCTGCTTGTACTTCGTATGATTCTTCTTGTAATCTGAATAAGAATAAAGGTGAGGGAGTTAACCAACTTAAATACTCAAGAGTCATAGGAAGTCTAATGTATTTGATGAATTGTACGAGACCAGACATTTCTTATGCAGTGAGTAGGTTAAGCAGGTATACTTGTAATCCAGGGTAGATGCATTGGTATGCACTTATTAGAGTGATGAGGTACTTAAAGTACATAATGTCCTTGTGTTTGATTTATGAAGGATACTCTGGAATCCTTAAAGGATTTTACGATGCAAACTGGATAGCAGACTCAAAGGAGTCTAAGTCTACGAGTGGGTATCTATTCACTCTAGCGGGAGTGTCTATTTCCGCGAAATCCTCCAAACAGACATGTGTAGCTTGTTCCACAATGGAATCGAAGTTTATTACGTTACATGTATAGCAAGAGATGAAGCTGAATGGCTAAGATGATTTTTAAAGACATTTCTTTTTGGCATAGGCCTGTGCTAGATATATATATATATACACCGTGATAGTACGTCTATGATAGCTAGATCTAAGAACATTGTTTATAACGGAAAGTCTATACATATTTGTAGAAGAAACAACTCTTTGAAACAACTTATCTCTACTGGCGTTATTACCATTGACCATGTGAGGTATAAGGAGAATATCGAAGATCCTTTGACGAAAGGATTGTCTTAAGAGACAGTTAGTATTGCATCGAGGGGGGTGTGACTAAGTTCATGAAACAAAAATCGTCATAAAGGATATTCAACCTTATTGACTGGAGCAAGAAGAAGGTTCAATAAGACAACTAATTTGTGGTGATTAAAGGTATGCACTATCAAGAGAATTAAATTCTCTGTCTCTCCCTCTGGTGTATTATTATGATAGTGTGATTGCATGTGAAGGATGACTTTTAAGAAGTCTTAATGAGTTATATAGTTTCAATTTAAGATTGAAGTGGGGTGTAGAAGTAACAACCTTGATAGAACTCACCTATCTGTATGAGGAAGTGGGCCGCTTCCTATGAGAATATGAGCAAATTCTCTAGAGCATTCTGAGAAGCTGGATACGTCCAAGGCCAAAATGGACATAACGACACGAACTTAGCAACAAGAGGAGGATATCATGTGTGGTTGTTATCGCAAATTACATCAAACGCTAGCAGTTCAAGATATCGCGTTCACTGTCTCTAGCAAGTAGTTCGTTAACTTCTCACTAAGTAAAGGTTCAAGACCTAATGGACACCTTTTCCTATATGGTATTTTTCGCATTCTGATTTTTCGATTTTTACCAAGATTTCATTCATGTGGGGAATTGTTGGAGAAAATGAGTTTTTAACTAAATGTTTTTTGGTTTTGATGTGGTGTTATCTTAGGACCTAAGGGTTCTATGGATGCTCACTCATTTCCTTGAGTGAATGTATCTCTTTAATCCCACATTGGGTAATCTAGAGAAGGGTGTCCACTATATAACTATTCACATATGGATAATATGTAAAACGTGGGTGGAATGATGGGGAAAAAATACATAGCCCAACGCATGCCATATGTGTGAATACCATGTACCAAGTCCTATATCTACAAGAAATATTTTTTCAAGTAACTTTCTCCTATAAATACAACTCGAAAAAATGTTTCAAGATATCACAGAAGCGGCTACTATCCTGTCTTCTCTTAACCATCTTCTCGTTTTGTTTTGCGCTTTTGAATGTTTATTTTCCTTCCTTCCCTGTTGCTAAGTTTTAGAGTGGGTAGTTTATATTGTGCTAATACAAGATATATCGGGCAGTCTTATCCTGGACACATCTTCGTACGTTGGGGTTTAGCATTGCTCTTTTCGAGTATACCCGCGAACTAATGTGTTAAGAATAACTTGTTGAACCTATAATTCTACCCTCGTAGTTATCCGTGGTAGAGTTATTTTTCGATTTAGTTCTTTATATATTATTCTGATACATCTAATGTTGATATTCATTGCTACAAGATTCTAACAAAAACATGCTCTGTGAATTTGTTTATAAAAAAAAGTTCACTGTTGAAATATGGTGCTGATTTTGCCAGATCCACATGCATTTTCACCCTAAAAATAAGCGGATTGAACCGTATCTTCTGACTCTTTTTTATATCTCAACTCTTTCAGATGGACTATGATGAAGCCATCTTCTTATGGCGTGGAGACAACAAAGATTTTTTTCTTTGGACGGTTACCAGTGTTACAACACTGTTTCTTGGCATCGAGTATGGCGCCCTTATTGGGTAAGGTTCAATCAAAATTTACATATTACATTGGGATTTAGTCCTCAAAAAGAAGTTCGATATGTGATTGTCTAACCATCTTGTGCCTCATCGCTTTGATGTGTAGACAACGTAGTGCGCCTATAATACGGCATAAGCTCTTCTTATTAATCTGGTTGCAGGGGTTTAAAACCTGTAGGTGGGCTTCTCCCTTGCGTTCGTCATCCATGAATCAGCAAATCCACACATTGGTGAGTAGCATTTTTGGATATTGAGAATGACAAAAAAGTCGGAAACTTGGATCCAGATACATAGTTTCTCTTGTTTCTATGTTTTTATTTACTTTTTGCATTTTAAATCCGTAAATATCTGTCAGAGTTCTCCTAATGATGTATCACTCGGTTCTTGTCATTTCAGCTGTCTTGGGGCGTCTTCCTAGAACCACGGAATACAGAAACAGCAAACAGTATCCAGAAGCATATACATATCATGGAATTGTGATTGTGAGAATTGATGCACCTATCTATTTTGCAAATACAAGCTCTATAAAAGAAAGGTAAACTCCAAGCTCCTCTTCGAATAAAAACAAAAAGACATTTCCAGTACTTATTCTGTGACAGTAACTCAGTTTTAGAGGTACAGGTATTTAAAATCAATACTGATGGGTCAAACAAACGTGGACCAGAAGTTGAAAGAATTTACTTTGTAATATTAGAGATGTCACGTAAGTACGATGTGTTTGGACTTGCACGAACTAGAATTTTTCTTCCAATTAGAGACCACGCTTATATTTGAAACTTATTGTTGCAGCTGTTGCATATATTGATTCCAGCGCTGTTCAACCAATAAGGGACCTGCATCAGGAGTACAAATCACTAGATATTCAGGTAAGTCATTCATGCTGGTGATGTTTTCGAATCACTATTTTTCCTTTCACATAGTGCTGATGATTTTTTCGAATCCAAGTGCAAGGGTTTCTTTTGGTTATATCATTCATGCCTGCTGCATCATTGGTTTTTTAAGTAAGTTTTTTGGCCCTTTGGGTAATCAGGTGATGAAGCAGCACAAGCTTCAACAAGAATATCTGGCGCAAGTTCCGCTATGCAGAGTGTCAATCACATTGCTCATCTTTCTGGCGCTTTGTTCGGTGCAGGTCCGTTTTGGCTTCCAATTAGAGTTCCATCTGAACTTTCTGACTAAGACATATCTGAACTTTAGAAAAAAGAAATTGTTAAATTTGTATATGGAATTGATGTTTTTAGATTTGAATCATGGTAGATTGAAATTGTAAATTGAATTTAGCTTATAATGTAAAATTCGTCAGCTCGTGGTGCTTGTTTAAGTCCATATAGAAACTTATGAAGCTTGCCCACATGATTAGGGTAATCGGGATCTACATATCTAGCCGACTGCTTTATATAAATTATAATGTCAAGAACTCTATGCAAGAATGCGTTCTCTACATCTAACTGTTGTAACTCCCAATTATTCATCACTGGAATGGATAATACCAATCTGATAGTACATGGCTTGATTACCGGACTAAACGTTTCTTCGTAATCAATCCTTTCTTGCTGATGAACCCCTTCGCAACTAATCTCGCCTTGTATCGATCAACACTCCCATCTGGTTTTTGTTTAACACGAAAAACCCACTTTGAGCCAACAACATTCGTTCCTTTCTCATATTGAGCTAGAGACCAAGTACCATTTCTCATAAGTGCATTGTATTCTTTATCTATTGATTTTCTTCACTTAGGATCTTTACATGCTTGAGAGTAACATGTAGGCTCCATAAACCAGAATCATCAAGTGGATGTTTTGTTGTTGTTAAACAAAGTCTTTAAACTGGCTTTGAAATGCATGATTTTACATGTGTTCTCATTGGATGAAGGTGAGCCTGTGAATCTTGTAAAACAATATTAGTAGTAGCTGGAACCATTGCTTGTTCTCTATGTGAAAGAGTTGGTGAGTTTCACTGCTCGGTTGGAGCTGTAGACGTGAGTGGAGCAGGAATATGTTGAGTACTAATTGTTGTGGAAGTTGTAGACATGAGTGGAGCAGGAGTTGTAGGCGTGAGTGGAACAGTAGTTGTAGACATTTGTGGCAGAGCATGCTGTGATGTTTGATCACTTGTTGTGGAAATTGAGTTTGATGGTACAGATAAGGTAGAGGACGTGAGTATTCTTGTAGTAGGATTATTTGAATCTAATACCTTGACAGAACTTACCTACTGCCCGGTAGAAAATGGATTTCTTCAACCCTAACATACCTTGAAATATACAATCTGTTGGTGGATGGACGTAGGCACATATACCCTTTGTGTGAATTGTTGTAGCATATGAATACACAAGTTGTAGACATTGCCTCTAGTTTATTTGAGGTATAAGGTCTTAGACATGGATAACAAATGCAACCAAATACTTTTAAAAGAGAATAATCTGGGACCTTATTGAAGAGTAATTCTAACGGACATTTGTTTTCATATTTTATGGAAGGAATTCGGTTGATTAGAAAGCAAGTTGTAGAAAAAGCTTCTACCCAAAAGGATTTTGGCATGGATGCATGGAATAATAAAGCTAGACCTGACCCAGTGATATGTTGGATTCGCCTCTCTGCTAGACCATTTTAAAGAGATGTGTGTGGGCAATAAAATCTATATATAATGCCTGAATTGTTGAGAAAAGATGTGAACTTTTAATATTCACCTCCATTATCTGATTGGAAAACTTTGATTTTATGACCTGTGATATTCTCTATTTGTTTTTTGAACTAAATGAATACAGGCAGTGCATCTAATTTTTGAACCAAGGGAAATATTCATGTGTAATGAGAGAATACATCTAAAAGAAGAATATAATATTTATAACCATTTCGAGACAAATTAGGAGATACCCATAGATTAGAAACAAGTAAACTGAGAGGTATATCATAAACAATATTGCTTATTAGAAAAGGTAACTTTTTACTCTTGCTTAGATGACAAGAGTGACAGAAATAAAAAGATTTATTCATAACTGAAAGAGAATTTTTTTTGATAATTCTAGAGACAGTTTGAAGCATTGGATGTCCTAGTCGCTGATGCCAGGTTGGGAGAGATTCAGAAACATATGCTTTTGGCTGAGACAAATTATTTATTTCATTGACATCATCAAATATGTAGATTCCATCTTTATTCCTTCCGTGCAGCAGGGTTGTCCTCGTGTGGCGATCCATCACAACAAATAAATTTGTGCAAAATTCAAAATACACATTATTATCTTTGCAAAATTGATGAACAGACAAAAGATTGACTTTGATTGTAGGAACATGATAAACATTTTTAAGAATAAAAGAACGACTATGTCGAGTGAATGTAGCATTACCAATATTCTCAATTGTCAGTTCATTACCATTGCCAACCTTAACACGTTCAGTTCCTTCATATTCATGATGTAAACTTAAATTGCCAATATCTGAAGTTAAATGATGTGTAGCTCATGTATCAGTAACCACGGAATTTCACCATTTCTTCCTCGTAGAGCTATATATGCAGTTGGAGGCTTTGGTGAGGGTGAATCATCCTTTTCAAAATGATACCAACACCATCTGGCTATGTGATTTCTCTGTCCACAAATCTGACACGGACCTTGATCATGTTGTGCATTGTATATTGGTACGGGAGAAGGCATGTTGGGTTAAAATGAATTACGTTGACGTTGTTGAAATGGTCTCGAGGATTTGTTGCTAGTTGTAGCAACGTTAGCTAGAGGTTGTTGTATGAACGCTAGTTGTTGCTCCAGGCGCATATCATAGTTAAGTAGATGTGCATAAAATGCCTCCATTGAAAGTTCATCAATTGTGCTTAGTGTAGTCACAATGGGATCATGTGATTGGTTTATCCCATTTAAAATGGTTTGTTTTAAATCGTCTGTAGACACTGTGTGGCCTGACGCTGCCAAAGAATCAAGTAGAGATTTAGCTTTGTTAAAATACTCTTGCATGGTAGAATTACCTTTATTCAGATTGTGAAGTTGCCTCCTCAGGTGCATTTGATGCGCCTTGGTTTGGGGGTGCAAATCATGTTTCTAATGCTTTCCATACCTCTTTTGAAGTGGACAATCTGACCACATGGGTCATGACACTCTCTGTGAGTGATGAGAGCAGCCAACCGAGAAGTATTTGATCTTGCTCTTCGAATTTTGTAAACTCTAGATTTATAGCTACAGAGTTAGCAAGGGTTCGTGGGGGCTTTTGAAGTGTCCCATCAATGTAACCCTACAAGTTATAACCTTTGAGTAGAGGTGTAAACAGAGTTTTCCATAATATGTAGTTTGTTTCATTGAGTTTTATGTTTACTAGGTGATTTATGTGGATTTGTTGAAGAGTTGAAGTGTTTGCTGCCGTTGAAAGGGTTCGGAAGAGATGAGCGTTGCTTTTAGGAACACTGGCTGATACCAACTCAAATTTGTATTTGCAAGAAACTCTTCCACACTTTTTATGGAGAATAAAAACATATATATATATATATATATAATTACAGAGTTTACAAAATCAAATACAGTTGAAACTGTGTATAATAATAACCGGAGATATTTTTAAAATATAACTCGTTTCCATTGGATTGAATGATTTGTTTCTTTAAAATATTCTACAGATAATTTGTTAGATAGGTCAGGGCCAAGGATACACATATCCTTGACATTAACTCCGTTTCTAAAGGGCTTGAACGTCAATTATTGGTGTTCAAACTTGGTAAGCATGTATTGTCACTTTTCTAGATCTATGATCTGGGGGTGTGCTAAGACTCTAAGAGTATTCTTCACTGATTTAATGCTTACATACATTTTAGATTACTAACTAGTATATAATTTTGCAAACCCATTTTGACTCTTCCAATATTTTATGTTATTAATGTTATAGATATGCACATATTTATGATTGAAATGATACAATAAGTCGGCATGGATAGTTTCTCCGTGTGGTTCGACTGTATTTATGATTAAGTGATAATTCATTCGCCGAAGATAAGTCGACTGTTTCTTCATCAGAGAGGCTCCACGTCCTGATGGGTATGATGCATGTCCTTGTCGAGTTCTATATGGCTAAGCCTTTTGTTCATTTGTATTTGCCTAAACTTTAATCACCTTCTAGACGCCCGGATTTGTGTTGTACTTTCGTTACACCAGAAATGTTGGAGCTTAGATTTCAGTTCTAAAGATTTTTGAAGATGGATCAAATTGACTGGTCCGTAACGAAAATCAAACAATATGCGGATACCTTTAGTATCTAAATGCTCGAATACTAGTGTAAAACGTTACACCCAAATCTATTAACAAGAATAAGGGCAAAAAATGCCCTAAAATGGGGGTTATTTTGGAGAAATGCTCTGGATTTTTAAAATTTGGGAAATTGTCTGAATCTGTTAGTATTTACGGATCCTATGGCCTTAGTTGGAGGTACTTTGTGAGGCTAATGGTGGGTGACGATGAATCTGATGATAAAGAAATTTTGTAATCACGCACACATAATTTTGAAAAACACTAGCAAGCAAGCAAGTAACATCGTGCAAATCTCGTAGCAAAGTCAACGGAAAGGCATCCCAAGGCAAAACACATTTTAGAAGATCATTCCCTGCATTTTTTTATATATTTTTTTAAAAATTTTTCCCTACACACTGTAGACAGCAAAGTATTTTTTTTTTTGGGAAATTAGGCTAGGACCCTATCCATGGGTTACCTATAATATTAGATCCCTAGTTAAAAAAAGTTTGTGATCAGGTCCCGAATTAAATATAATTTTAATAGAAATTGAAATGACTAGATTGACCTTTAGTATATAACTTTGTAAACTAACCTTTCTCTCACACAGACCATGTTATTTACAGTTTCAGGAGAGAGAACGTAGATCTCAACCGAAAAATTGAAAACGGATGAAAACAAGAAATGATCGAAACTGAAACCAAATGCACATTCAAACATTAAGAATTGATCGATAAAACTGAAAATCAAATATAAACCCTACAAAAAATCGATTAAATCATGCTCAAACATATCTAAAACCACTGGAAAAAATAAAAAAATCATGAGATGAATTTTTTTTATTGAAGATGAAATAGATCCAGCATAAAAAGTATGTTTCATTCGATTTAGATGTTATTCAATGGTTTCTTACTAATCAATTCGTTAATTCTAATGTTGCATGTTCGATTTAGATGATGTTCTATGTTTACAAATTATAGGGTTTCATATTTGTTGATCCGCTAACATCAATACAAAAATATGATTAATCGATATTGTTGATATTGTTGATTCTGCTAGTGTATGTTGTTCAAAATCTAGGTTTCATATTAATTTTTGTTTAGTATTTGAAGTAAATGTTATTGATATTGGTTGTGTTGTTGTTGAGTGGAGTAAGGATTCATGTGTATCACACTTGAATTATGTTAGTACAGTAATAGAATATGTCATGATTTTCTATGAAATTCATGTAGTTTGTTCAAAAAGGTTATGTAGAATTCATGTAATTTGTTCAAAATTGGATTCAAATTAGAAGTGGATGATAATGTAGCTTTCTCATAAGTGGATATGGCAAACAGTTAATTACACTTTCAAAACCTCAAGTTTTATCTATTGTTATTAAATAAGATGAGTATATATATATATGATGGTTTATCATAAAAGAAAAGCATAAAAACTGAATCTGCTTATGTATGTTATTGAATTTCTGTATCCAGAAATCACGCCAAGTGCAAGTTGCGCAGAAGAAAACAGTCTAATGGACTGGTTCTATGGGCATAACTTCAACTGAAAAATTAAGGGGTAGTCGGCGTCCAGTATTTGAATTGAAATTTTTTAAGAAACTGATGTGCCACCGCCGAAACAATTGCTTGGGCACTTTTGTGGTATATATATATTTGTAGTGGTAGTGGTTGTATTGTTTTGTGGTATTATAGTTATGGTACAGTCAAATTACAAAAATATGTATCTATTTTGAGATAAATATTAAGTTGTATTTATATTGTTCTACCCATATAATAAATGTAAATTTTTTTGTGATATAATGATGGACTTATTATGCTTGGTTTATGTGGTTTAGTGTCTTGTTTTACAGGTCTTCACCGAACAACTTTTATTGTGATGAAAAATGTAGTTGGTAACCTGCCATACTTAGATATATGACATGTATAATTAGAAGTTACACATGCATTTGTCCTATGTAATCAGAAGTTACATATGCATATGGCATCTGTAACAAGAAGTTACACATGTATTAGGCTTGAGTAGTTAACAGTTACGGCATATGGCATGTGAAATCATAAGTTACACATGCATTAGGCATGTGTAATCAGAAGTTTCACATACGTATGGCATTTGTCACCAGAAGTTACACATGCATTTGGCTTGCGTAATCAGTCGTTACTGCATATGGAATGTGTAATCAGAAGTTACAGATGCATTTGGCATATGTAATCAGAAATTACATATGCATATGGCATGTGTAATCATAAATTACGTATGCATTTGGCTGGTGTAACCAGAAATTCCACATGCATATGGCATCTGTAGCCAGAAGTTACACATGCATTTGGCTTGCGTAAATTAGCAGTTACTGCATATGGCATGTGTAATCAAGAGGTACACATGCATTTGGCTTGTGTAATCAACAATTACACATCCAAAAAACACATATAGATCTACGTTATTTATAATAATTTCTACGTCAATCATTTACGATATTTGATATAGTAATCAGGTACAAAAATGAAATATTAATGATTGTTATAACACAAGTATTTAGCATCGACATATACAACTATGTTTGAAAAGAAAAATAACAACTAGTATTATTTACAAAAATCACAACTTTCAATCCATTGTGAAGTCACAACAAACGCTTACAAAGGACACATTACCATAAAACACTGTAACAGTCAAAAGAGAGCAAATAAAGTATAAATTCCAGCAACTATGCTATGGTAACTCTCCCAGCGCAACAAGGCCCTTCTCTGGAACCTTGTTCTCAGCTTCACAGCTGCCTCCAACATAGACATCTATATTAGATATGTAAAACTAAATCCTAGAAATAATCCACGACATCCTATAATATAAAATGTTCCCTTCCCTTCTTGTCTTCCTCGATTCCAAAATGTTTGCATATCTGCAACAAAATAAAAATCTATGGGATTAGGTTGGATGAACAAAAAGAAAGAAAGAAAATTATAGAACAATGGCAAGGGCACTTGATAACTTATCTTAGTATGTATAATTAAGAGTTACACATACATTTGTATAGTGTAATTGGGAGTTACACATGCATCTATTCAGTATAATTGGGAGTTACACATACATATATCATGTGTAATTAACAGTTACACATGCATATGACTTGTGTACCTGACATGTACATTATGTTAACTATACAATATTAGCATGTATAACTAGCAGTTACATACCCAATTATCTTGCAATTCATATGTATTCAGAAGTTACTCATGCATATAACATATGTCAGAAGTCACACATCCATAAAACTTATGTACCTGGCATGTGTAATTTTTTGGTTGTAAGGTTTGTTCATTTTAGCATGTGTAGTTAGGAGTTACATGTGCATATGACTAGTGTAATTAGAAGTTACATATGCATCTGACTTGTGTAATTGGGAGGTACACATGCATATAACATGTGTAAACCAACACTGGTTTCTCATTCTGATAGTTTTATACTTTGGCTAACTAATGCTTGAGAAATCAAAACAACATACTAGATTAGTAAGTAAGATGTTTATGCTTAATGTAGTAAACAACAACTTAAGAATCCCTAAGAACTAAGTGAAAAGTACTGAATGAAATGCAAAACTTGGGTAGAGAGAACTTACACATTCATAAGAAGAAAGTGATTGACAAGGATTACCTTGAGTTTCTCATTTTCATAATTACTAGAATTACTCAAAATTTCCAATGATAAAGTAGATTACCTTGAGTTTGTCATTTTTATAAGTAAGCTTATCCAATATTTTAGTGTTGGTCACTGGGATTCCTTGTACAACAGGAGCTTGCTCTGCAACCATTTTAGCAACTTTTTTAATAAGCCTCCCGTTTTCCGTGAGTCGATAGCACCATCACCATTAACCGATGTTTTGTTGTATGAATTGACAATGAAATTGAAATTAAATTTTCGATTAAGATACATATTCTAGGTGTTGAAGTCAAACTACATATTTTGTTGTATTTTGAACAGGTAAAACAAGTTTAATGAACTTTGATGCAATCTATGAAGAACAAATACAAGTTCATATTAGTTCAAAAAATTAGGTTAAAAAATAAATGTAGATCAAATTATAAAAGAAGTTTGAGTATGACTTCACATATTCATCATAAATGGTCTTGTAAACCTTTTCTTTACCATTGTAGGCTTGATAGTATTTCATATTAAATCCATAGATGGTTTGAAAATCAGCAACAATTTGTTCGGCGGCTTATGAGAAATATTCCTAACTTCTTCTTCAATAAAACTAGAAACCTTGTTGAATACTTTTGATTAAAATTACGCCCACCAGTACCACAATTCCTAACCTGAAAAGATTTCAACAAGAAAATATAAAATCAATAAAAAAATGTGACACAAAAAAAAATCTGTAAAATTTGTAACTCAAAGTTACACATGCTATAATTTGTATCCCAAAGTTACATATGCTTTAAAAATAATATGTAACTCAAACTTACATATGCTCATAATTACAAAAATTATCATAACCATGTGTATTCAGAAAACTAAACATTCTCACAAGTACAAAATAATCACAAGTAACAACAGAAGAAGTCCTAGAGGAGCTAGATGAAGCACCATGAGTGACAATTTGAAAAAAAATATCGAAACTAGGATTCTTCTTACTATGTGTAAGGGAGATCAGTGCTTGAAGTGAGTAATCACAGTCAGTAGGAAAATCTTTTTCAGCTTCTTAGAAGAAGAAACATATACCGAGTGGACTAAAAATTTTTACATTCCTTGTAGACTTCATCCTTAAACTCATCAAGTGTTGTTTCAACATTAGCACGAATGGTAATAAAATGTGGAAAGTAACGAACAACAGCAATACAACTAATAGCAGCCATAAAACACCTGAAAAAACAAACATACAAAAAAGAATAAAAACTCAAACGAAAACAAATTGACGCAATTCACTCGGGGGCGCTGCCCCCTCGTGATAAATATATTCAATGAGGCAAGTTAAAAAAAAGATGAGCAATCGACAACTATACAGAAAAAAAACGTGTATTCAGAAGTATAAATTTTACTAGTGATCATGTGTAACAATAAGTTGCACATGTGTAATATCAAGTTACACATGCAACAAAAAAACATGTGCACTCAAAAGTTACACATGCTCACGATGCAAACTGTTCACGAATATACACCTAAAAAATCAGTATAACTTATGATCTAAAACAACATCACCTAATTTCAGAAAAACATACTCTTCATGTAATCTAAAAACAACATCAGTATACCTTTATGATTATCACCAAATTTCAGAAGTAAAAATCAATCTTATCATGTGGTCTAAAACAAACATCAATCGAATAGAAAAAGAGCACGAATCAAAAATCGGATCATACGAATGTTACCTTCAACTTAGCTTCTGAACAAAGTATACATATACAGGACTATAAATCTAAAAAATGTTAGAAATCTACAGAACTACAGTATAACCAAAATATTAGCTTAAACAGAAGATCAAACATGTATCAAACAATAACAGCTTTAAAACAACTTCAGTATATCATTTATTTTCAGTAAATCAAATATGCAAAAAAATCAAAAAAATTGCGAAAAAAATAATCAAAAAAATCAAAAAGTTCTTTATACGAAATCAAAATCTAAATTTTAAAACAGACAAAAAAAATAAAAAAAATATAGAGATTCAAAATCAAAATCACAAACTAAATTAAAAACAAAAAAAAAATATGATGCTCTTCATCTCCGATTTGAAAAACTAAAAATCAAAATCGAAAAACAAGAAAAATAGAATTCCAAAAATTAAAACAAACAAACAGAAGCAGCAACAAACAATAAAACTAAATTGTAACTGGATTTAGATAATTCTTTCTATATTAGATATAAATCAGATTCGAAAAATAAAAAACACGAATTAAAAAAAATTAAAAAAAATTGGAAAACAAAAAAAAATCAAAAACATATCAAGGATATTGTCGAATCTTCTTCTGAAACAATGTCATGTCTTCGTTCTTCTCATATCTGAAAACAAATGAATCAATTGATTCCAGCAAAAACAACGAAATTAATTTATGAAAAACCTAAATTGATTGTTTAAATATGAGAAGAAATCAAAATCAATTGATATGATAGATTGATTGAATTTGATAAATTTAATCATATGTTTCGATTAAAGAAATAGAAAAGAAACCTAAGAAAACATTATCGAAGCTCTGAGAGAGAACGAGATTTGAGATCGAGATTTTCGTTTCTATAATTATATACCCATGGGTAGTTTTGGTATTTAAATTTTTATAAAACATTTGATGACGTCATCAACAACAGAAAATTCAAACCTAAGCCCCAAAATTAAAAGTTTTGGGCTTAGGAGTAACAAAATGCTAATAGTATGGGTTTAATAGAGAGGGATCCTGTGGGGTTTCTTAGTGTTGAACATATATAGTTTGGTGTTGGTAGTAGTTTTCTCATTCCTTTTTGGATAGACAAATCAAACTGTAATATCTCCCTAAAAAAGAGATTCCCTAGATAAACTTAGCGAGTTTGAGGACCACTAAAATTACTTAAGGCCTCCCATAAAAGATATAATAGGATCATTTTGCAGTAAAATAAAAACTCATTGTTCAACTGTTTTTGTTAATAATTAATTTACCCCTGATTAATTAGTGTTAATTAATTATATTAGGTGTGAGTTTAATTAATTTTAGTGAGATTTAATAGATGAAAAAAATTGAGACAATTTGTTGTTGTTTTTTAAGAAAATCAACCTAGAATCAATAGACATGATTGCTCACGTTTGTCGATTCTGGTTTGATGTTCTTCAACCAAGAAAAAACATAACCAATCGACATATGTTTATTAATATATATGTCTATTGTAACCTGAAAACCATCCCGAAAAATGGTTCACAGAAATCGGTCGGTATGAATGTTCATATCGACCGATTATACCTTAAAAACCAACAAAAGAAATTGACATTTTCTTAACCAGGAATAGATCGATTTGAATTTCCACATCGACTGAATGTATTCTGAAACCCTTTTTTTTTCTTTAACCAGTATTAGTCGATATGAAATGTTCACATTGACTAATTATCTGTTGATATTCTTGAACAACGAAGAACATCAAACCAGAATGGGCCTGCGTGAATGTTCATATCCGTCGATTATTCAGAACCGGCTACTGTGAACATTCATATCAGGCGATTCTGGTTAAATTCAGAAAACCAAAATTTCTAAAATATTTCAATTTTAATTGTATGAATCAATCAAAAACATAACTAAGAGGAATGGGATGATAGAAATGTACCTGAGATAGTGGAATTGAAATAGATTTGGTTTAAGTTTTTAGGTTTTAATAGTGAGAGTACTTAGTAGTTTTACCCTTTTTAGACACCCCTTATCCCCTCATATAGGTGGGAATAGTAGATCTCACATGATTTGAGTATACCTCAGACTAGGATGTGTACGTCTCCGCGTCAGACACATCAGTCACTTCATATGCACATTCACATACTATTTTAATATGAATGTATATTAATATTGCCCATTTTGTTTTGTAAATGTATTATTTCGTTGGTATATATGTATATTCTTACACAAATTTGTTATTCATCAATAATTTATAAGTATTTTTGAGAAATTACATTCATAATATAAACATTTTAGTGGGAAATACCATTGGTTTCATGTGTCCTAATTTTTTTACAATTTGTTCATATCTACGTCCACGTTGCGTCATATTTGCGTCATCGTGGCCGCATCATTGCTACCCATGTCACTGACATATATAACTACTTTATCAAGCAAATGGGATTTGTACTTGCGGGTATTTGCAGATAACACCAACAAATATAGACATTGTTGAACTAGAATAAATGAAGACATATCTGCAAACTCATCATATGCTAAGGCAATCCGAAGATCCTAGGCAATGTATATTTGCAGCCTCAAATAAATTCAACCCTTCAAATTGTTACAAGAAGATCACTAGACGCAACAACCCGAACAGTTGACACTAGCTAATATAGAAAAAGGATATACCTCCAGAATTTTCCATTATGGTTTGAATAAAAGTTTCCACTATGATTTAGACGATCTTTATGAACTTGATATCTACTAAATCTATGCAAAATAGAAGATGGGTTAATATCGGCCTGCAATTATCATTCAAACGATAATGTTTTGGTCGTATTTTCGGTTTAAGGATAGGGCTAAAAAGATATATTGATTGTGTTCTACGCAATTTATTGGAATATTTAGCGTAAAAAAATTCTCATGTTTATAGTAGTAAATCCAAACCATTTGTTTTAAAAAAATTAATCATGCATCCCATTTCAATTGGCCTTTTTTATCAATTTTTTTTTACTTGGCCTATGATGTTGAGTTAAGATGGATTTCCTTTTTAGCCACCCCGGATATATGACATCAGGTTGTATTTTTCTTTTTGTGTTGTTTTCTATTTAAATAGAGTGTAATAAGCCAACTGACAAGTTGACTAAGTTTGCATGTAAAAATATATATACATGTGTGTAGTGTGTAAATCCTCCTAATATGAGTAGGAGGCTTCTACTAGCCAAAAGTTAACTTTGTATGCTTGCTTTCTTATAAATAAAGTTTGAGTTTCCTTTTAAAAAGAAAAAGATAAAAACTGACTCATTGGGAATTAATCTAAGTGTACTAGGCAGCACCTGTTTGCTAGAATTTTTCCTTGATTTTTTTGCTCTTTGTGCCAAATAACACTTGTTTACTATCTTTGTAAGTTTCTTCCTTTAATTGTTTGGAGTGGTTTAAATCTTTCGTATACTATCTTTTTAGATCCATAACTATTTTTTCTTTTTTGCCGATAAAGAAAATGGAATTCTTCGTTAATTTTCTTTTTTAATCTTTTCTACTTAGAAAAAATTTATATTTACGTAGTTAATATCGTGTATCGGTTTATATAGGCGAGATGCGATAACTTAGACAAATGATTATATTATATTTTAACGGCGACATACAATTAATTTTGTAATTTTATAATTTATAAGTAGATATGTCTTATGTTACTCAAAGCTTTAATGAAAGGCATTTATAATGTAAAAATATAAATTAAACTAATTTCACTTGATAACCTAACATCGCTAAATATAGAATTTACATATGATGAAAAAAAAATTAAAAAAAAAAGATAATTTTTTTGTTAATAAATACATTTGTATCCTTACCGATATTATCGATCGAACTACGGCCTATATAATCGGAATATTCATGTATCACCGATATTTTATAAAACGTCTAGGTTAAAGACCGATATACAATAGTGATATTAACTACATTGCTACTATTCGGTTGAGTAGGTAGAGCATAAAAGAAGTTCACCTTGTAATATAGACCCTATTTCTCAAGCTCTAAACCTACACTCCAATCAAGCACCCAAATAATCATTCACATGTTTTTTAGCCCTAACAAAGGTGTCAAAAGATATAACATATTATTAGTCTACAAATTACAATGGCTTTAACCAAAAGTCTTTTTTTTTCAAAGCTCGGTAGCACTGATACGGACACGGTTATATAGATATAATTACATGGACACGTTATAATATTAGTGATATTTTTATTAAAATTAATACATTATGAATGTAATTTGTCAACAATACTAATAAATTATCGATGAATAATAAATTTATAAAAAAATAATATAATATATATATATAATTTAAAAATTAGATATTATTAGTATATCTTATATTAAAATAATAGAAAATATATGTATATAATATCATCTATATGTACGAAGACGTATGTATCTAAATGTCGGATGCGATCCAATACGAATACGTGACCATTTTAAACGCGTTCGTCCTGCGTAGTTCCAAAGAAACATATACATAATTCAGTCGTACTTGAGCTGTTGAGCATAAAACAAAATAAAAGCTGGAAACAAGAAATTCACCTACTTACCGAAATTTGATGTATAATGCTAAAAGGCAATTCATTTCATGCTATATGTTGTTGCAACAGTCAATAGTCAAATCTGGGGAATTCAAGATCTATTATATCTCCTTCTCTCACATACTATACCTGTCTAACTGTCTTGATGGTAAATAAATTTAATTTTCTTTTTTATGGAGTTTTCTTTTTCTCTTTTGCAAAAAATTGATAGACACTCCCACCTAATTCCTACTTACTTTGCCCAAAATTAAATGCATACACATGCATATACGTACCTCTCCCATCTCCTCCTTCCTTCAAAAGAATGTTAAACCTATACGTGTGCCCACATATCTCATAACCCCAAAATCTAATTCAATTGGAAAAGAAGAAAAAGAGAAATTATGATACAAATTTGCCCATGAAAACTTTGATAGATATCGCATAATTCAATTCATCAATCTTAATCTTAACCACTACCTCCCAAATCCTTTATTCTCTTTATGAAATGGGGTAACTATTACTTATATGGATGGGATCCCTCACCAAGTAGACGAAACCATTACCGTTAATTTGCTGCTATCAAATTTAGTAGAGAATTAATGTTCCAAAGACTTTTGTGATGAAAAAGGAAACATAGCCTGCCCTAGTTAGTCTTGTGATGTCTAGATTGTATCCACTGTTAGTTGTTTTCGGCATCCACTATTATAATCCACGAGTGTAAACTCTTTATAGTAAAGGGGCTACAAGTAAGAAGCTGTCCAAGACTTGCACGGCATAAAGACCCTCTGCAGCGGGGCAATTGCAAGTTACAACATCCCTCGTGATCATATTATATAGACTTTACAAAAAAAATCATGGCCTTGCAAATTCCTGATGGAAAATGTGACATTAAAAATATGGTTAGTACAATTACAAGGATGTTTATCAAACAAATAACTTCAGAAAAAAAAAGAGAAAAGATAAAGATCTGTTGTTATTTATTTAATCAAAAGTAATTTACCATAAATGGAAAATAGTACTACTATTTAACCAGCAAAACAATGTTTTACTCTTTAAATGTCGTTATCCCAACAGTTTGACAATATATTTCCACGTACTACCCCTTATCTCTTTCAATGAATGAATAACAGCGTTAAAACATTAATGGAGTATACTAGAGCACAACAACAAAGTAATGAACAGTTTCTGATAAAATAGAAAATAATCTTTGGAGAATTTTCTCTATATTTTCACATATCTTGAATACAGGGATTACAAGGCTACTTACATCTGTACAACAGTTCCTAGAATTAGGAAGATATTAACAATAGGAAATTACATATATTATGGAATTTGATTCCCTAAATATAGTCCTTTTCATGTTAATATTTCTAACATTCCCCCTCAAGTTGAATAGTAGGATCACCAATATTCAGCTTGCACAAAACCTCTCTGAAAATCCTCTTATTTACGGCCTTAGTGAGAATATCTGCTAGTTGATCTTCAGAACGTACAAAAGGAAGAGCGATAATCTCATTCTCCAATTTCTCCTTGATAAAGTGACGATCAACCTCAATATTTTCGTGCGGTCATGTTATACTGGATTCTCTGAAATACTAATGGATACACGGTTGTCACACATCAACTTGCATGCTCCTTTCACCGCAAACTCGATCTCTGCTAGCAACTTCTGTAACCACAACACCTCTGCCAGACCTCGAGTTATCCCTTGGAATTCCGCCCCAGCACTTGAAAGTGCCACAACCTTCTGCTTCTTACTCTTCCAGGTGACTAAGTTCCCTCCAACCAGAGTGAAGTAACCTCAAGTTGACCTCCTGTCCATCGGACTACCTGCCAAGTCGGCATCTGTATATGCATCTACATCCAAATGACAATTCTTTCGGAACAGAACTCCACTGCCTGGAGACCCCTTCAGATATCGAAGAACCCCCAAGGCATCCTCCATGTGATCAGCTTGTGGCTCATTTTTAAACTGACTCAGAACACCTACTGCATACGCAATATCAGGTCATGTGTGAAAAAGGTAAATCAGTTTCCCTACCAGATGCTGATATCGTGTACGATATGCCGGTTATGCCCCCTCTACTATCTTCAACCCATGATTCACCATAAAAGGTGTATCTACAGGCTTACAGTTGAGCAGACCTGTCTCAACTAAAAAATCCAGTATGTACTTTCTTTGAGAAATGAAGATACCTCTTTTTGAACGTAGTACCTCGATCCCTAGAAAATACTTGAGCTTTCCCAAGTCCTTCATTTCAAACTCTCGAAACAAATTCCTCCTGATCTGAGATATCTCCTCAGAATCATCTCCTGTAATAATCATATCATCAACATAGATAATCAAACATGTCACCCGGCCTTCTCTTCTCTTGAGGAACAATGTATGGTCTTGAAATTTCTCTGCCTGTAGCCATACTTCTTCATAACAACTGTAAACCTTCCAAACCATGCCCTAGGTGACTGTTTCAAGCCGTATAATGCCTTCTTCAATTTACATACATCTGAATCTCGAAATCCTGACTTGAAGCCCGGAGGTGGCTCCATATAAACTTCCTCCTTCAGGTCTCCAAGAAAAAATGCATTTGTTACATCAAACTGATGGAGTGGCCAATCAAAATTGGCTGCTACTGAAAACAAGACTCTGAGAGTGTCAATTTTAGCAACCGAAGAAAAAATTTCTGAATAGTCGATACCGTATGCTGAGTATAGCCTTTAGCTACCAATCTCGCCTTGTACCTCTCGATTGATCCATTCGCACGGTGCTTCATAGTGAACACCCATCGACATCCAACTGCTCTCTTTCCATGTGGTAGAACACACTTCTCCCAAGTCTTGTTCTTTTCTAATGCCCCCATCTCTACTTTCATAGCCTGACACCACTCTGGATTCTCAAGCGCTGCCTCTACTGTTCTAGGAACCTCTTGAGTGTATATAGCTGTAACAAAGGCATGTGCAATTGGTTATAATCTCCCCCTTGCTAGGTTCGCTATTGGGTACCGACTGGCTTTCGGACTGTACTCCGGTTCATACCGAACAGGAGGAATGCCTATGGTTCTCTGTGCTGGAAACACATACTTCTTCTGAGTTGGTTCAACCGTGTCTTGTATTGTTGCAACCTCTGTACTAGTATCATTAGAGTTATGTGCGGAAGAGTGAGTATCAGAAACAGAAGCCACAGTAGAAACACTAACCTCATGGATATTAGCCGGGAGTGACGTGTCCAAGCCATCAGAAACTTGTACTATGGGAGTCAACGTCTCGGTGGTTCCGCCTACCTTCTCTGTTGGGATTGTTTCGGGCCATACTGTCCTGCTCAACCAATCTAATGGATCACTAGGACTCAACCAATCTAATGGATCACTAGGACTCTCCCCCTGGACAGTAGATTGGGTGGAATAGTATGACTCAGTTTCAAGGAAATCACAATCCATCGTGGCATACGATGACTGCGAGGGTTATAGCAACGGTAGCCTTTTTGGTGTATCCCATACCCCACAAAGACATATTTAATAGAGCAAGGATAAAACTTAAGCGTTCTGTTTTAGGAATATGGACAAAAACAGTACATCCAAAAATACGAGGTTGGAGTGTCAAGGCTGTCGGAACACTCATATGAATGGATAAGGCTTGAAGCGGAGTTTGAAGATTTAATACCTTAGTTGCTAACCGATTAAGGATATACACTGAGGTTGCAACCGCTTCAGGCCAAAAATAGGTGGGAACATGTGACTCGAGCATAATTGCTCTTGTCACTTCAAGAATGTGACGATTCTTCCTTTCCTCTACATCATTTTGTTGTGGGGTATTCGGGAAAGAAGTCTGATGAATGATACCTTTTTCTTGGAAGAACGCCTTAAGAGTAGAATTGATAAATTCTCCTCCATTATCCGAACGGAATACCTGAATCTGGGTATGAAACTGAGTTTGAACTAAGTTATGAAATTCTATAAATTTAGAAGGAACTTCGGATTTATATTTGAGAAAATATACCCAAGTCATCCGAGAAAAATCATCTATAAAGAGCACAAAATACTTGAAACCACTGTTTAACATGCATACACCGTTATTCGGGGCGGGACCCCATACGTCTGAATGAATCAGGGAAAACACATACTTAGCTCTAGAATCAGACTGTGAATGAATCGACTTCCAAAAAAAATACATACCTGGATGTTGCTCCTTCTCACTGTCGTCGCCCTTCTCTCCTCCTTGGTTGCCAATCGCCGTCGTGGCCATGTTCAGCGGCGCCTATCCCCTCCTTCCGTTGGCTCCTCCAGCCTTCGGGAAACCCAATCAACTGATAGCACTCCTCCTTGCTATGACGGAATTTGCCACAGTGACTACACCGTATGTTTTTCTGGTCAACGACGCCGCTGCGAGATGTTTTCCCTCTACCGGGACTGATTGCGGCTTGGTGGTGTAGCTCGTTACAGCGGCGGTGTAGTTTCCCTCTTCTGGGCGAGGTGTGACGAAGAATCCAAATCTGATTCCGGTGCCGGAGGTGACAGTTGATGGTTCAATGTCCCTCTTTGCAACACCCATAACGCGCCTCCGGTCCCTCTCTGATCGTATAGTGGCATATGTGGATTCCACCTCAGGTAATGGGTTTTCTCGGAGCAGACTCGTTTTTCTTGATCAAATTCGTCACTGACAGCATTCAGAAACTGGTATAATTTGATTTCTGCTCGCTTTGTGTTCCATATTGTTATATCCTCTGGATATTTCATAGGATTTGGATCCCGTAACTCAACGTCCCTCCATAGCCTCTGTAATTTACCGTACAGAGTTTCAAGAGAATCAATTCCTTGTTTGGTGCTGTTTGCTCGAACGATTAAATCGAACAGTTGAACACTATCTTTTCCCTTAATGTAAGTCGCAAACATCCCCCTCCAGAGTTCTTTTGCAGTCAGGAATTCGACATACTGTTGCACCATATCTGGCTCCATATTATCTAACATCCACGAACATACGATTAAATCGTCTTGTTCCCACTGTGGGTAATCAGAATCATCGGTTCCAGGTGGCTCCGGAACGCCTGTGAGGTGATGTAGCTTCCCTTGGCCGCCAATCTTCATACGGATCAACCGAGACCACATGGAATAATTGTTCTCATTGAGTTTTATACTCAGATGAATCGTAGGAACAAACTGCTTCTGTGAGTTGTTGTTTGATTGTGGTAGGTTTGAGAGTAGTGCCGCCAATTGAGCCGCTAGCGTCGTATCTGCTGTAGCGGGTTCGCCGGTATGGACGCTAACGTCTTCAAATCCTGCCATGACTGCAACAATACTGATGAACGATTGTAGATGATAAGCGTCGAGGAAGATCGATTGTTAATTGATCGAAAAATCCCATACTGATACCATGATGAAATAGAAAACAATCTTTGGAGAATTTTCTCTATATTTTCACATATCTTGAATACAGGGATTATAAGGCTACTTATATCTGTACAACAGTTCCTAGAATCAGGAAGATGTTATCAATAAAAAATTACAGATATTATGAAATTTGAATGTAGTCCTTTCTATATTAATATTTCTAACAGTGTCATGCATTTACTCATTTACTCGTTTTGGACTACCAACTGTCAAGTTGGTGAGGGCGGTAGTATGTGTCTAAAGTGTGAACCCTAAACAAACCAAAAAAACACTTTAATACTAACAAAAAAAATCTCTTCCCTCTATTTTATCTATAAAACCAATTTATTCCCTACAACAAAATTTCTTAAACCAGAAAACTTTGATTTCCTTTCTTCTCAAAACAAAACTCTCAAACACGAATGTCTCGTGCTAATAGTTTCAGTGAAAAGAAACTAGGAAGCTCAAATCGTATTAGACCATCAGATATTGAACTAGAAGATTTAGATGATAGTTCAGTTAGTGACTGGAATAATCCTGCAAGAATGTCACCTACTCTCGGGGAACTCTTAAAACGTGTCGGCGATTCAACACGTATTGAAGGTGATCTTATACCGACGACGTCCGAGCATCGAGTTATCGATATGAACGAACACGGTGGTGGTGCTGATGATTCTTTTTCTAATAAGATACCATCAAGATCTGTTCCTTTTGTTCTTTCTTTCAATAATCTTACTTACAGTGTTAAAGTCCCTACAAAAATGAAACTTCCTACATGTTTTCGTCGCAAAAACAAGCTTGGAGATGAAAGTTTAGCATCATCAAGACCGACTACAAAGACTTTGTTGAATAATATATGTGGTGAAGCTAAAGATGGTGAGATTCTTGCTGTTCTTGGTGCCAGTGGATCAGGTAAATCAACGCTAATCGATGCTATAGCTAATCGAATAGCAAAGGGAAGTTTAAAAGGAACGGTAACTCTAAATGGTGAAGTTTTACAGTCTCGTTTACAGAAAGTGATTTCTGCTTATGTTATGCAAGATGATCTTTTGTATCCAATGTTAACTGTTGAAGAAACACTAATGTTTTCAGCTGAGTTTCGTTTGCCTAGATCTCTTTCTAAATCCAAGAAAAAAGCTCGTGTGCAAGCTTTAATTGATCAGTTGGGGTTAAGAAATGCTGCCAGCACTGTTATCGGTGATGAAGGTCATAGAGGTGTTTCTGGTGGTGAACGGAGAAGAGTCTCTATTGGTACTGATATTATTCATGATCCTATACTTCTGTTTCTTGATGAGCCAACGTCTGGTTTAGATTCTACAAGTGCGTTTATGGTTATCAAAGTACTCCAGAGGATTGCTCAAAGTGGTAGTATTGTTATGATGTCGATTCATCAACCGAGTTATCGAATTCTTGGTCTTCTCGATCGGGTAATTTTCTTATCTCGTGGACAAACTGTTTTTAATGGTAGACCTTCAAATCTTCCTCGTTTTTTCGAGGATTTTGGTCATCCAATTCCAGAGAATGAAAATAAGACAGAGTTTGCACTAGATTTTATTCGTGAACAAGAAGTTTCTCCTGCTGGTACCAAGAGTTTAGTTGAATTTAACAAAACTTGGATTTACATGAATAGGAAGAATTCTTGTACTTATTCTGCAAATGGTGTAGATTATCGAGGGTTATCATTGAAAGAAGCTATTAGTGCAAGTATCTCCAAAGGGAAATTAGTTTCTGGTGCAACAAATAATGATCCTAATTTTACATCTACAATGGAAACATTTGCGAATCCTCCATGGACTGAAATCAATGTTTTAAACAGAAGATCGTTGTTGAATATGAAGCGAATGCCTGAGCTTGTTGGTATCAGACTGGGTGCAGTTACTATCACTGGTTTTATTTTAGCAACAGTCTTTTGGCATCTTGATAATTCACCAAGGGGTTTACAAGAAAGATTAGGATTTTTTGCATTCGCAATGTCTACCACTTACTATACTTGTGCTGAAGCTCTTCCTGTTTTTCTTACAGAGAAATTCATTTTCATGAGAGAAACTGCTTATAATGCGTACCGTCGGTCATCTTATGTTTTGTCTCGTTCAATTGTCGATTTGCCTGCTCTAGTCTTACTTTCGGTCGCCTTTGCAGTAATTACTTACTGGTCTGTTGGATTAGCTGGTGGTTTTCATGGGTTCTTGTTCTTCTTCTTGATAATTTTAGCTTCATTTTGGGCGGGTTCTTCTTTCGTGACATTCTTATCTTCGGTTATCACTCATGTTATGGTAGGTTATACCGTGGTGGTAGCAGTTCTTGCTTACTTCCTTCTATTCAGTGGATTCTTTATGAACAGAGATAGAATGCCTGTTTACTGGATATGGTTTCATTATATCTCTTTGATTAAGTATCCATTCGAAGCGGTTTTGCAAAATGAGTTTGCGGATCCAAACAAATGTTTCATTAACGGAGCTCAGATTTTCGATACTACACCGTTAAAAGGTTTCCCAATGGAATTGAAAGAGAAACTATTGAAATCAATAAGTACTACACTGGGGTTCGAGTTAACGCCGACTACTTGCGTTACCACCGGAATGGATATATTGAAAGATCAAGGTGTTACTCAACTTAATAAGTGGAATTGCTTATGGATTACTGTTGCTTGGGGGGTGTTTTTTAGGATTCTTTTCTACTTCTTTTTGTTGATCGGAAGTAAGAACAAAAGAAGGTAAGAATTCGGGTCTTCATAATGAAGATTAAATATAAATTTGGCGGGAAGAAATGAAATTATATGTCAACTTAACTATCTTTTAATCTGCTTAAAGAGAGGATGGAAAGTAAGGAAGAAAAGTTGGGGTTTGGAATGCAACTTGCAATTTGCATATATACTTTAGGGTTAAATTTTTTTGTTTGTCTGTTTGTTTGGATCTCCTAAACATTGATCACTTTATTTTTCTTCTACATAATAATTGAATGAATTGTGAATCTATGATCATCTGTTTTTTGTTTTAAAATATCAGTTCAACCACTACTTTGTGAATGATCCAACAATCTCAAACATACAAAAACGTTGTACCATATTTTTATGAATGTTAAATTTACTATTGCTTCTTCTTTTATTACTAGCCAGAGATTAGATTTGAGTGGATTGATTTCATGTTTGGTCTCTCCCAAAAATGTTTATATTTTGATGTTATGCTAATTAATGTAATATGAACAAACTTTGGTTGTTTGTATTCACTTGATTACAGTCGAATGGATTGATCATCCAAAGGCAATGTACGTCTGTAATTCAATAATATTGGGTCCGCTTTAATTACACCTGCCTCCCATCGGTCCATCCGTTTGTCTACTAATGGAACCTAACCCAACCCAACCTTTAACTTCATGTATTACAACCCCCATATTCAAGTCTTGATACTATCAAGTTGTACTTCAGTTTAAATGACTTAATTTACTTGTATAATTTTCAGTGCAAAAAGTTTTGGTTTTAAGTGTTTTAAACATGATCAATCTCCTAGTTAACTCATCAACAACAACAACAGCATGCAACAAATTAAAATAAAAGTTTTAATAATATTAATTGTAGGATTAATAAGTTTAACAATAGCGTTACAACTGCACAACAAACTGCATTAACGTTTTCTTCAATCAAACACTTTTAAGTTCACACATTCATTTAGATGGCGAAAATTGAATGGGGGCAGGTTAACATAGAAGTCGCATAACATTGAATGGTGTCATACTGTTAGATTTCATTGATTGATATTAATTGGAACCCCTATTGGTCCCCCAATCCTATAACTGTATCCCTACCATAGTTTTTACGTGTATTTACATGACATGGTAATTAATTTGTATACACCATTTCTAACTTACAAGTTACAAGGGTTGGTGGATTGAAAATTATAGAGATCTTTCTTATTAATGAGTAGAGACTTTTTCCTTAAGTTTTAAAAATCCATGTTACTAGTTAGAGATTTCTTAAATCCCTTAAAAAAAATTATTATTAGAGGTAAACTTTAAAATTAAAGAATTGAAATTTATAAGATATTTTGGGTTCTTTTTTTTTTGTAGAAATAAGCTTCTTTTATTTCTATCGGTTCGTGGAAATAAGTTTTAAAATATCTCTCCAAGAAAAATAACTTTTATGGGAATTTAATTAGCGAATTTTTACATTCTTTAACTTTATGTATATTGTCTCACATAAAAGTCATATAAAGTCTCTAAAAATTTCTGAACTTATGATGAATCTCTCATAGTCACTTATAAAATGATTTTTACGACCTCCTTACAAACAATAATTGGGTATCTCCCTGTTAATGTAATATTTGTGTGCTTTATGAAAAAAGAAATTTAACAAAACAAATAATATGGAAAGTATTTTAGTAAAAAATTGTGGTTATATGCATGATTTTGACACACTTTTTACATCTCTAATAAGATGGACCAACATCTAGAAGTAAAGATAAAAGATGAGTAAGATATCTTTGTCGTTGAAATTAGATCTCTCAGGCATTGGCTATATGATTTGCAATTTGAATTATACGGGTCTACAAAAATGCTTAAAGATGAAAGGGATGATTACCCTCTAAGTCCTCTCAAATCACAGTTTTATTATAAAAAAATACCTATTATTTTGATTCAATATGAATCTATGCATTATTATAAAAAAATCATACTACTTAAATTGGTGCTTTCTAACACACGGTTTAAGAGAAAAAAATGGACTAAAACAAAAAAATATTATCTCTGTTTCAAGAAAAGAGTTACTATCACTTTTTTAAATTGATCTATTTTTAGGTTAAAATGAAAAAGTGATAATAACACTTTTCCAAAAACGGAAGGAATATATTTATCTGAAAATGTAAAAATTCACAAGTGTGACCGTCTTCCAAAAACTATGTGTTGGGTTACGTGGAGGTTTAATAACAATGCATATTTTTGGGTCCACATATATTTTGTGTTGCAGTGACAAATTTTATGTTATGGTTCATGTTATGGATTTCTTTTATTTTTAGACGAAATTTATTATTCAAAGAAAAAGAAAAACATAAAGGAGGCGGCATGTAAGACCTGACTGTAAGAAGAGAATGGAAAAACGTTAAAAATAAAAATGAATTTTTTTCTAAAAATGACAAATATATTTTCAAAAAAATATAAAAATTTTAAATAATTATGTACCAAATAATTAATCAAATTATATTAAACGCTTCCCCTGGTTCATGATTTATATCATTAGGTAATTCTTGTGCCACAAATCACACATAGTGAATAAAAAAAGTTGTTTCCAACTTGGTTTAATCTTTGTAAAAAATTATCTCTATATAAAAATAATTTATCTATAAAAATATTTTTATATGGTCCCAAGGATATTCTTATATAGAGGTTTCACTGTAATGAGTATTGGGGAAATTTTGGGCTAAGAAGTTGATTATATGTCATGTGATAGATTCTGGGACATAACATAGATTACAGGTCAATTAGAGAATTTGGAGTCACCTGGCATAATATGGGTCGCCTTAACCGACATATGTTCATAATTCTGATTTTTATTCACGGGGCATATAAAGGTAGAACCAAGAAATATCCTAAAGTGGGGCAATAAACTAAGGTTGTAGATGCAAAGTTTAAAAATATATAATTACAGAGGCATGTTAATTAGGTACGTATGCTGGTTTTATAAATTATAGAAAACAATGAAGTTAAGCATGTTCAGAGAATTTCTCTTATTGATGGAGAACCGCAACTTTATCTGTAGTAAAACCATACACTGTTAGGTTACCGCAGTTGATAAGTGGGGACATTATTTTTGGTTGTATATAGATGGGTATTTAATAAAATGATATCAAAATTTGTGATGACTCTCTTAGGAGGGAGAACCCTGCAGTTCCTAAAAAGTACCCAAAATGTATGATTCATGAAGCAGATCTATGATCACAGTGGTAGATTTTGGGTCATGGTGTTAATCTCGAGTTTCATGACAGATTTTGGGTTACAATGAAAAAAGATTGAGTTAACATGCAGACCTTGGGTCAGAGATCAATTTAGGGTCACATTAGATATTTTAGGTCATGGGTAAATATTATGTGTAACAAATTTTGGGTCATTATGAGGCTTATTTTGGGTTATACCGACAAATTATGGGTTAGCTAACATATTTTAAGTTACATAGAATATTCTAGGTCATGATACATGTTTGGGCTTACTAGATATATCTTGGGTTCAAGCGGTAAGTTGTGATTTTAGATGTGATTTTGATTCATAAGACAAATTGTGTTTCTCAAGGTAACATTTGGGTCATGGATCGCCTCATTTATTATGAAGATGACTAGATCCATAGTATCTTCAGCTGCTCAACCAGAAAGCAGTATCCCGGCTAGGCTGAATTGAAGTAGAAAATGGAAGAGCAAGTCTAAAAATAAATCCCAAACCACCTAATCCTTCTGTTCGATCAGTTTAAGAATAAAAATAACTAGAGAAATAACTCAGATCCTTCGATTAAACAAAAACATAGGAAATAAAATTCAAATAGAATCACTATCAACAGACATAAGTGATTTCTTGGCTTTCATAATAGTATAGGCTCATATTTAGCCCTTCCAATAATCTGCTCTTGTATGCAAGCTAGCTCTACTTTAATAGGTTCAAGATAATAGAAAATGGCACATACCAAAGGGTAGTGACTATTTATTAAAAACACATTTTTCTAAGTGGTAACATAATGTATAGAGTTTGACTGAGTCCGGTGCTGGAAGGTTGGAAAAAGAAGTGTGATTAAGGAACAAACCAATCAAAATTTCCAAATTTCGTAAGTGAATACCTTTTTTCATGAGAGGAGATTGGAAGCTATGTGTCTCCAACAAAGGGAAGAGCATGTCGATCAAAAGGATCATCGTTTAGTATATTAGCACCAAGAGGCTTGTTTGACATAACTTGAAATTGAGCTTTATTCTATTGTGAGTTTTTTTTTTTTTATATATTTATAAAGCTGAAGCTCTTCTCTTTTCTAACTTAATTTGATTAGACACTTCTTCTATCTCTATCACCCTTGTCAAGTACACATCATGTCTCAATACCATGGTATCCTATATTCAGTGGAAAAAGAAAAAGATGTGCACGTAAAATACTATGAGAATATAGATTAAGAAATGGAAGTGACTCAACAGGGGATATCTTTCACTCCTTTATATATAGCCCTTATCTTTTTTTTTAGGTTTCATCACAACAAGACTCGTCTTGTGGGGCATCGAGAACTGAGACTCTTAGTTAATGCCATTTTTATGATCGCTCGCAACATGTCCACCAACATTTGTTGCTGAGAACACTCCCCAATATTTGGAACCAAATTCAAAAGAGAAACCGCGTGTCAGATTTTCCCTCCAGCTTCCAATTCAATATTCTCTAGGTTCAGAAGCCACTTAAACCTCTACTACTTAACTAGACTCGACAAAGCAATCTACTAGACCTAGTACTTATGTAAAATACAAAGCAATAACTTCGTTCAAAAACACTCGAAGTAGGACGTTATGGATCCTCCCTTTATGTGATGACTATACTTGTATAGAATTTTTTGGGATGAATTTTGGGATCAAGATCCGAAGTTAAAATCTCTTGATATAGAAGGACCTACCAATTCCATTCGTAGCCCTATGTCATGTTATAATATTTAGACGGATGCTTCTGTTCTAAATATATTTTTTCAGAAAAATCGAAACTAACAAAAAGGTTAAAAGAGGCAAAATACGACACTACATACCGCCTTATAAAATAAAAGATTACAACAAGATTGATTTCGACGTCACTAAGAAAATTAAGGTCAATGGCAGATTTTAAGTTACAGTGGCAGATAGTGTAGAGATCGAGTTATATATCTGTAATGAAATTCCTCTTAAGTACAGTGGTTGAGGTATCCCTCTTAAGTACCTTCTCTCTTTAATGAAATTCCCCTTAATCGATCAAAAAAAAATATATCTGTAGAATACATTTCCTCGGGAAATTAGTTAGTTTTGTATACGTTCATATTATAAAACATATTCTATACAATTTAGGCTTTGTTGTACTATATGCATTTTTGGGATATGATTCAAGGGAAATAGATTTCTTCAAAAATTGAGTCATCATCCTCATCGTGGCCATTAAATGTTCCCTCATTTTATTACTAGGGTTATACATTATCATCATGGCCATTAAATTCTCCCTCGTTTTATTACTAGGGTTATACATTATTGATAGTAGTTTATCAAAAATTCTCTTATTTATTCATTTTCTGGTTTAATAGTAACTTGTTAGTCTCCCTCTCTTCATATGCCACTCACCAAAATTCTGCATTACACAATCTAAAAGCGGAGAAGGAAAGCTAAACCGTGTTCATATAAGTTTTCCTCACCTTGATTCAAATGTATTCTTTTACCAAATTTGAGATTTGAATCCTACATATGACTATCAATTGCTAATGAGCCAACTTTCCATAACCCTTCTTATTTTCAATCTAACACTGCTTTACATTTTTAAGCAAACCATCCAACTCCACCTTTGTCTGTTTTGTTAATAATGGTGAGTATTTAATCAGTTATTTATTATAAGTTTTTTTATAATTTAATACTCCCGATATCTCCTATAGAGGCGAAATTTTTTAATTCTCTTAGAATAGAAAAATAAATGGTTTCATTCATATCTATTATCTTTCCTATCTTACCTTTTATTCTATTCTCAACACTAGAAATATAAACTTAATTGTGGTGATTCTCAAATATCATAAATAAGAATATATATGGAAAAAAAAAAAACTCTTAAAATTAGAATTTAATCTATTTAATAGAACTATAAAAAATTTTAAACTCCACCTTTATAATAGGTACGGACGGAACATCTCAATCCATTACAAAGGAATTTTAAAAACTTCGTATGGATACCGAAAAATCATAGATATGATAGACATCGTTAGTTTTTAAATTATTTTAATTGGTGTAAAATATTGTTTATCATCGAGCGGGTGTCGTTGCATAGTGCACGGCTCATGTTCTAGTTCTAATAAGAAATTTTAGCGCAAAAAAATATCTATTATCGAGCCAGTGTCACTACCGTACGGGTCATACTCTAGGTATTATAAAATTTTGTAGTTTCTTATGTTGATCACCCTATAAATTATACATTTTGCCGTATTTTTATACCTGGGCCATGCTCACGATGATTTTTCTTTTTACAATGACAGATTTTACATCACGCAATAAAGTTCGGGCACAAGATAGATTTTAGGTCTTCTTGAAAATTTTAGGCCATTTAGTTGCAGTGTTACACTTAAGGTTTCTGTAATTTTTGTTGAGATAGTTCATTGAGAAGATGTGGATCGCGATGGTATATTTGGGTCAATGAACACTTTTTTGTCAGTGTGTAAATTTTGAGTCACTAAGAAATTTGGATTACCTTGCATATTTTTAAGTCATAATAAAGTATATTTTGGGTCATATACATGGAAAAATATTTGAATTTTTTTTAAAGAAAATAATTTTATTGTCAAAGATTTCCTAAATTATGGTTCTAGAAGACATATAAAAATAAGGGATTCCCTAAATTATGGTTCTAGAGGACATATAAAAATAAGGAATGTAATGGACACAAAAAAACAAGAAAATTATGTCCCTTATTTTTATATTTATTTCTTTTTTATCATTCCTCTCTCCAATTTAAAAACAAATCACAAAAACATTCATAACTTTCAAAATTTATATCCAATTTTAATAAAACTTATATTCTTGAAAAGGATTTTAAATTATCTACAAAACAAAATCCATTGTCGACAGTAAATTCAAAAGTTTTTTTTTCGAAAGAAAATAACTGTGATGAAACTGGTTGCATCCTGAAATAAAATAAAATAGAAAAAGTTATTTAAAAAATAGCTTGGATGAAACTGAATGCATCCTGATTTACACTAAGAAAATAAAAATATTCGAATAATAGCTAGGATGAAACTGGTTGCATTCTGGTTTAAAATAAAATTGAAAAAAAATATTCGAAAATAGCAATGATGAATCTAGTTGCATCCTAACTTGAATTTGTTTATCCATGTTTATAATAGTATGAAACTAGTATCATCATGCTCAAAACACTCTTAAAAAATTGGTACATGGCTCAAAAGTGCTTGAGAAGAAGAAAATTAGCTAAAAATAATAAAACAGGAAATCTGCAACATTTTTATGGTGTTACAGATTAACTGTTGCAATGAAGCTGAAGATAAACGTTCCGAAGCTGAAGATAAACGTTGGTGATTGGTTGAAGAAACCGTTGCAGCTGAAGATAAACGTTGTAAAGTTGAAGATAAACGTTGCTGTTTGGTTGAAGAAACCGTTGCCTTTTCTCTGTTCTTTCCGTCTTCTTCAGTAGCAGCAACACAAAATTTTTCTGAATTGATTTTTTTCGTTCCTTTTAGCTTCCTGAGATCGAACCAACCTTCCTAACCTCTTTTGTGATTCAACCAAACCTTTTTACTGTGATTGTAGGCTGCTAAATTAATTGCTCAAGTTAGTGGCATCACACATACATTTCACGGCCAGAATGTGTAAAACAAATGAGAATTTTTACTGATTCAAATATGTGAAGAGTTAAAAGAAATGAACGGATTACGTGGCCATTTATTCTACTTCCACATCTCTCAGTGGAATGTTAAAGCATTCGATGGATTCCGTTTCACATCAAAACAAAACAGAGGAATTCATTTCTAATCAAAGCAAGCTGGTGATGTTCTTAACGAAAAAAATATATCTGGGTTTAATTTTAATGGAGGATTTCGTGTAGCATCTTCATAAGAAGCTGCCGGCTAAATGAAATGGAGACTTCAACCAGGAGAATACATCAAATGTGATGGAGAAATGAAATTGGAAAAGATGGAGTTTGGGATATTTATGTCGTCAAAAATTATACCGAAACGGGAGCAGTTTTTGAGATTGAATAAAATAAGATGAGAATTATGACGAGAAAAGGATATATTAGTACATTAATTTTTAGACATTTGGATAAATATTCAACAAAGGATATTTAAAAAGTATCTAAAAGATCTGTGGATATTAAAAAAATATCCAATTTTACTTATCTCTAAATCTATAAAACCAATTCATGGATTATTGAACCAATTAACTATTTTTTATGATGGTAAATTGTGTGACACAATGCAAATTTTAAGTCGGTGATAATTTTTGGATCATATGAAAATTCTTAGCTCTTGTGTCGGATTGTGGGTCATGGTTTAAAAGTTGCTCCACAAGGGCTTTTTATTTTTGCCAACGAGGTAAATTTTGAGTTACTATGGAAATTTCGGTTGCTTAACAAAATTAGAACAATAGTGGTAGAGTTCTGGTCACTAAAAAAATTTGGGTTCTGAGCAACTATCTATATTTTGGGACATTTCGTAGGGCAGCGAATCACTAAATTTTAGAGATCTTCTCTATCTAATGAATGGGGAGTCCATTGGGTCACTGAACAAAATTTTGATCACAGGTAGATTTTTGTTAGATGTCAAATTTAAGGCCCCAATGAAAGTTTTGGATAACGTTGAAGATCTTAGGCCATACACGAGATGATTTTGTATTACAATGGTCGATTTTTTGGTTAGGCGTAGTATCGAGTCACAATGCAAGGTTTCTGTCATGCAACAAAATTTTGGTCTTTAGGCATAACTTGTGACACATGTTAAACTTCAGGTCATTTAACAACTCCCATGGTATATTTTGAAACACATAGATTTTTGGTAATTATATTATAGATTTTGAGTCAATGATGAACGTATTAGATCATAATAGCAGATTTGATAGTTGGATTATCTTGTTTAGCTTATTGTGTATTACTCATTTAACCATCTTAGGAAACTCCTAACAGTCGTATTACATGTTGGAACCAGTAACAAGGAAACATCAAATGTTAGATGAACCTAGTAATACTGAAAAATAATCGATTGAAATGAAAGAAAATTTGATACACGAGGAAAAAGCCACATGCTCAATAAATTATCCTTAATACAATAGTCTGCAGGTACACCTCAAGAATGAGGGATGTTATACCCTAACAACGGAGATGTGTCCAGGATAGAACTGCATGTTTTAACTCATATAAGCACAATACAAGTTACCCACTCTCGAACTTAGCCGCAAGATTTAGGAAGGGAAATAAACAAGCAATAGCGCACAGCAAAGCGAGAAGATTGAAAAAAAGCTAGGGATAGTAGCCTGCTCTGGGATTTGAAAAATTCGTTTTTTTATGGGGAAAATAAAGAGGTAAATCAATGTAAAATTGTGACAGGATAATGTTAACATAATATTGTGGAATTATGTTGACATAATGTTAACAACCGTTAAAAAATATTTTGTCATAATGTTACATAAATTATTTTTGGTAAGTAAATAATTTTCTTCCAAATCAAAAGCCCAAAGCTAAGTAAAATAATTAATAAAGAATCAATAATCGTTTTAATTTTCTTAAGATTATTTACAATTTTGACTAAAAAGGAATATATTTTGGTTGACATGCATCCGCGGCAAAGGCACAAGCCCAAGCCTAAGCGACAACTATAGTCAAGTATAGTCTGCCCGCCCATATCCGTCCACCCATATTGTTAACTATGACATTTTGTTAAATGGAGGACATCCATCTTTAGTATACCCAATATGGGACTAAAGATTCTCTTTTATTTACTCATATGAAAATAAGTAAGTATCCTTAATGAGTCGTAGGTCACAGGATCAAATCCAAACAAAGACTATAAAATTCAATTAAAACTCATTTTCTCCTAGATTACATACTCCGTCCGTCCCACATATACAGGCGAAGTTTAGGATTTTTGTTGTCCCACTAGATAGGCGAAGATCCAATTTCAGGATTATTTTTTCTATATATACCCTTATCTATAATGCATGGGTATCATTACTACTTAGTTAATATGGGAAAGAGATATATAGATCTAGGAGTATCTAATATTTATATTGGGATGAGATAAGGTAAATTAGAAAAAAAAAAAAAATTAAAAAAGTTCTCTTAGAGGATACTCTGTGGCAACAACCAGAAAAAGTATTGTTTAGTCGTGGAAATGCTATTTCAGATACACCTATTAAAATGAGAACAAACCAATTCCCACCTTTATACGTGGGATGGAGAGAGTAGTAGTTTACGCTCGTACCTGGTGTAATATATTAATGTCACTCTTTATCTGAATGACTTCAGCAAAATTATATGTATCATTGGCTAGGTGTTTTTCACATAATAGTAGTGAAAATTGAAAAGTACCACTCATTTTTAAGGTATTTTAATAATATTCTTAATGAATGTTAGTAATTAAGTTTTAGCGTTCAGCAATGCGTTCCAATATATTATTAGCTGGAGGTTAGAGTGATATTTTTACACATCGAAGAAGTTTAGTTATGTTTTTTGGATATTTTTCATATTTTAGAGCAATTCCAGTGGGTATTGGCATATATGTTAATTTTCCAAGTCAGGTGGATAGGCAAACTAAGTTTTGGGCAGTGGGAAATTGCTTAAACGAAGTAATCTGAAACGAGCGGCTCAGGTTGTTTCGACAACGGTCGAATCTTAACGGTCAAATCCAACGACTCTCACTTTTCTTCCTATAAATTCAACCAATTTCAACTCCAAAATCACACCTTCTTCATTCAAAATTTCTTTCATTTTCAATCTTAATTTTTCCATCTCAAACTCTTGATCTCAACTTCTCCTAAAAAAATCAGAAAAAAATGGCTAGCTCATCATAAGCACAAAATACTGAATCAAAAAAGGGTTCACAAAAGCCTCGCGATCCAAGGTTTAGTCTCCTAGAAGATAAAGCTATCTGTAGAGGATATGTATCATGTACGCTTGATGCTATCAATGGTGTTAATCAAGCCCATGCAACGCTTTGGAAGAAAATTTTAAAATATTTGATAAGAAAACTAGGAATCCAAATAAATGTTACTGCACCGGGTTGTCAGGTCGTTTTCATATAATCAACAAAGACATGAGTGTTTGGGTAGGTATGATGATGCAAGTGAATCACCAAAAAGGAAGCGGTGATACTGAAGCCGATACAGTAAGTTAGTTGCATTTCAAATTATTTAATTGATTTTAAAAATTGTTTAATAACTAATTTTTAAATGTTGAAACTACAGATGCGAAAAACTCGAGAGGCTTGGAAAGCAAAATAAGGTTCTCCTTTCAAACACGAAGAATGTTTTCAAATCCTCAAAGTCTTGAACTGGTTTAACCTCGATCTCTTGGATGGGTATCAAGTACCAAAGCAATCCCCTTATGAGACGACAAACGTTTCTCAAAGGTCTTCGTCTACTTATTCTTCATCAGAAATAACCTCAACCCCACAATCCAATGCAAGGTATTCCAGCATGCTAATACTAAACTTCCATTAATTTTTTAAAAACAAAAAAAAAGACTGTTATTGGTAAAATGGTAGAACGCAAGAAAATGGTGCAGAAATTAGGAGAGGTCGCAAGGCACTTGAACGGAATCTTTTTAATGCTCACATGAGAGAAATCTTGGGAATGGACACGTCAGAGATGAATCATACACAACTACGGATCTGGCAAGAAGAAATAAATAAAATTGAAGCACATAAGGCATAACAATGCCCAAACTCAGTTGACGTTGATTCTGACGAGGAGGAGAATGAGGATATCAATAATAAAATAAAATTAGTGCTGGTTTTAAATTTTGGATGCAATCCTTTGTTTCAATGTTTCAATTTCAATGTAATCATTTAGTTTCAATTTCATTATTTTTTTTTTCACCAATTGATCCTTAATTTCATTTTCAATTTTTGGTCCTTAAATTACACAAATCAAATTAAAAACAAATGATTGAAATGATAACTAATTATAAAAAGTTCAAAAAATAAAACTAAATCCTATGAGGGTTTCTTCCAAAATCATCCCACAAGTGTGCAGTGAGATCCTCCCTTAGCGTAACATATAATCCTCTGTGTTCAATTCTCGCTTCTACCATTCGATACTCTCTTGCTTGCACACCATGCATGGGTTGAACATCTTTCCTCAAATATTGATGTGGATAAATTATCCAACTGGAATCCCTTCGGGTCTCCTCGATTACCATATTATGCAAAATGTTGCAGGTGAACATAAGTTTATTCATTTCTATTGGGTTAAATGAACAATATGATCCACAAATTATATGGAAATTCTTCTTCAGAACTCCAAATGCTCGTTCGACATCCTTCCTAACCGCCATCTGCTTGGTGTTAAAATGTTGTTTTGCACGCTCACTTGGGGGTATCTGAGCGTAAACTTGAACTAAAGTTGACCACTATAGATAAATTTCATCCGCTAGAAAATACCCACTATGATAGTTATTGTCGTTGACGGTGAAATTTGAAGCTGGAGCAGTTCCATACTTCAACACTTCAAACAAAGGCGATTTATGCAAAACATTGATGTCGTTATTAAAACCCGAAGTCCAAAAAAAGCATGCCATATCCAGCAATTATAAGAGGCCGCCGCTTCCCAAACAATAGTTGGTTTTGTGAAGTGGCCCTTATACTGACCTTGCCAAGCATAAGGACATCCATGCCACACCCAATGCATGCAACCAATGCTACCTAGCATTCCGGGAAATCCTTTTTGTGTGTTTTCAGCTAGTAGTCGGTCGACGTCATCTTGTGTTGGTTATCGTAAAAAACATGGACCAAAATGGCTAACTACAGTTTTTTAAAACAGTTTGAGATTTTCGTATGTTGTTGTTTTTTCCATACGACAATACTCATCACAGGCATCCGCCAGCACACCATAACCTAGAATCCTTAGGGATGGAGTGACCTTTTGTTCAGGACTATGTCCTCGTATGTTTATTGTATCAAATTTATAGTTGAATTTAGGTTTTACCCGACAAATCTCTCCAACAACCCGTATGACCAAGTGTTGTGGCATGCGGAAGCGACGTTGAAAATCTTCATCAGAGTACACACTTCTATTAGTAAAATAATCATGTATCATTTGTTGATGTCCTTCCTCTTGATATCTCCATGTCCATCTTCTTGTCAATACGACTCTTGGTTCTGGATATCGCGGTATTTGCCTTGAGTATAAGTTTATCATATGGTTGGTCATCCTTCTCTCATCGTCTGAATCTTCATCCATTTGGTCAATATATAGCATAATTCCTTGAGCTTGTTGGAGCCATAGTTCCCCTATCATTTGTGCTTCTTCATTTTCCACTTCAGGATCCAGAAGTTTAGATCAAGAGTTTAAGATGGAAAGATTAAGATTTAAGTGAAAGTATAAGATTTTTTGAGTGGAGAAAGTGTGATTTTGGAGTTGAAATTATGTGAATTTGTAGGGAGAGAATTAGAGTTGTTGGATTAAATTCGTTGAGATTCGATCGTCTCAAACTGAGTCTATCAACTCAACTTGAGCCTCGATTGGAAAACTCCCATAAATCCTAATTTGTCAACCCAAATTTTGGGTTTGCCAATCCCTTTGTGGGGTGATAATTGAAAAATAGCCAATACCCCCCACCCCCCACCCCCACCCCCACCCCACTTGCTTTGCTCTTACTAATATAAAGAAAATAGGTATTTTTAGTTGGTCACAAAAAGACAAAATACTTGGTGTAACTTTGGAAAGCTATTTGTATTATCTACATAATAAGTATTAAAATATTTAAAAAGAATTTAAATAAAATATTTTATTTAAATTCAAGTTTTATGTTTTTAAAAGAGCTTAGTACAAACATGTGCATCCCACATGTGTTTTCACTAGCCTAAAATTAATTAAAGAGAAAAACAATAGGATTAGACATACGATATGCACTGCAGATTACAAGTTTTACTTGTTACTCCTATATTATTACCAAAAAATTCTTCACAAACCGTGTAAATAGACTACACATAAACCACCCCCTCACGTCTCTTTAAATAGTGGAGCCCAAAAATGCCTCATGCTAGTCCCAAGAGGACGGAACCCTCCCCATGTGAGGGGGCGGTTTTTATGTAGTTCAAGGGGACGGTCCGTATTTTATTTTATTTTATAAACGACGGCCTTCAAAAAGGCCAGATTGGAGGATCATACCAAAACATAAAATCTAGATTATATTTGGCCTACTGAGCCAGAGGATGAGCTACTTCATTACAATAACTAGATTGAAAGGAAAAGGTACAAATACCTAAAAGAGAAGAGAAATATTGGATATCTTTAAAGATAGCATCCGTCATCTGATCACCATCAAAACATTCTGCAGAAAACTGGTCGATCAGGTTTTTAGCATCACTTTCAATAATGACATGTGTGAGTTTTAGCTCCACGGCTTTCTTAAGAACAACCCACATTGCTTCGGCTTCATCTAATTCAACTTCAAAAGAGATGGAAGCATTGCTCAAGTAATCCCTCATCACAGAACCTAATCAATTGTTTAAAGAAAAATCATCAAATGCTCCATCAGTGTTACATTTAATCCATCCAAACCGGGGGGGATCCACTTTTCAAGTCTACTGATACCAGCAGAAGAGGGGATTTGAAGGTTTGATTTTGAAGATAATAGCATAGCTTTGGCTCTACCTAAGACAGCAGAGTGTTGTTCCTTTTTACCATAAAAAATCAGGTCATATATGCTACTCCAAAGGGACAAAATAATGGTGTAAAAGAGACTAAGGAGATCATCAGGCAGTCTGGTATTAGGATCTATTAGCCAGTAGTTAAACATATCATGCAAAAAGCTATCAATAAAAGCAGAAGTATGAACAAAAAATTTGGATAAGGACCAAACATGACTAACAAAGGGACAAATGACTAAAGCATGCATAATAGACTCATGAGGGGAAGCACAATAAGGACAAGCTATATCAACCATAGGCATTCTAGTCTGCAAAACAGTCTAGCAGGTAAAGCATTCTTGGCAGCTTTCCAAACAAAATTTGCACACAACTGGAACTTTAAGTTTCCAAATGCACTTCCAAAGAATAATACTTGGAGAGGATCTAACTCCTAATGAGGGACAAGCAAGAAGATTTAGAGGTAAATCTACCCTTCTTAGAAAGATCCCAAGCCCTCCTATCAGGAATGGATAACTGGATTAAGAGAATAAAAACAATCTTCTTAGCAGAAGCATTGTCGAAATGAGTATTAATTCTAGTAACATTCCAGGTTCTGGTATCCTAATTAATGAAGTAGAAGACTTTAACACTGGGGTCCTGAGGGACCAAAGGATTAGGCTTAGCAGAGCTTATACCTAATGTCCACTTGTCATACCAGGGTTCAATCCAACTATCCAGGATATAAAAGGTTTAATAAGTTCCTTAATAGTATGCAAGCATCTCTCGGTCCAAGATCACTTACTAGAACACTTGGCATTAAGAAAATCATTCTTAGGGAAGTACCTATCTTTCAAGATAGTACCTAAAAGACAATCAGGGTTATCAATCGATTTCCAAGCACTTCTAGCAATCGTTGCCAGGTAATTTAATTCATCCTTCCTAAATCCCAGACCACTTTCAGCTTTAGGAGAGCATAAGGTATCCCAGCCAAGCAAATGCAGTTTTCTACCTTTAGGGTCTAGAGTTTCTCCCCACCAAAATTTGCAAAGGTGAGAATCCATTTTTCTACACAAGTATTTGGGAAGTAAAAAACTCCCATCTGGTAAAGTGGGATGGCTTGACCAACATGTTTCACCAGAGAAGTTCTAGCATCTTGGGATAGGAGTTTATGGTACAAAGTAGAGATCCTGGCATCAACAGACTGGAGGATGCTGATGAGTTTGTGATAATGGTTAGAAAGGGTTTGTTTCAGAACTTGTGAAGATTTTGATTTTAGACTTAAGAATTAAAACTAAACTAGAAATACCAAAACTTAAATGAAAAATTGATTTCAAGATTTTAAAACTAACCAAGATACTGGATTCCACTACTACACATGATTGAATAATGTTATAAATATTTCAAAACCCTAGTCACCTTTTAAGTCCTTTTATTTCTGAATTCACTAACAATCAGGCATATTCTCAAATAGTATTTGTACCCATTAAGCATAGATTATCAACTGATTTAAAAAAGTATAACCTATCAAATTGAATCACAAATAATTAACAAAATTATGCAAACAATTTAAAACTCTGCAGAAGCAGTGATTACGTGAATTATATAATTAAACTAGAGAAAATAAAATAATTACCCATCAATCATGCGTAAATGGCTTCCACCATTGCCTTGGTTACGCGAGAATCATCTCATCATGGTAATTAACATCTCATAATATTTATTCATGGCTCAAAAATTGCTTACAAAGTTGAAATGGAGAGAAAATTATAAAATAGCGAGTTTGCAACGTTTATAGGCGTCACAGACTTACTGTTACAAAGCAAGTGTTTCAGAGCTGAAGTTAAACGTTGCAAAGATGAAAATAAATGTTACAAACCAGAAGATAAATGTTACAGTTGGGATGAAGAAACCGTGATAGAGTGGTTGAAGGAAACGTTGCCTTATTTTCTGTTCTTTGTGTTCTTCAGCAACAGAAAAATATTTTCTATGCAACTCTTGATTTCTCGCTTTGTTTATCTCCCAAAACTATTGTTAACACTCGATCCTCCCCTGTATGACTTCCCAACAGCATATATATACACCACATGCCCTCAATAACTCCCGAGATTTTCAAAAAATCTTTTATGCCAGCCACGGGAATAATTTCCCTTTATCTTCTCTTCACGCGTCTTTGGTAGCCAAGAATCATCCAAACATGATACCAACACTTTCTAGAACGTGTCCAACTTCCTCCAGCCACAACAAACTCCAAAAATCCCGAAAATAACTCTCTTTCCCTGTTTTCTTTTAATCCACGTGAGCATCCCTTTTTTCTCAAAAAACTAAAAGCATTACCAGCATTGTTTCGACTTAACAGGCCCATACAAGTCCAACCCAATGAAAGAATCCAAGAAAAACTCCACCAAATTCGACCCAGCAAAATTGATTTTTCAAATTGATTTTTTCCGCCAAATCTCTTTTATACCCGTGAAGAAGATGGAGTCCCCCTATCTATTCATGGGGTGCCTGTAGTACTGGAGTGCCCCTATCCAAAATGGAGGTCCCTTTAGCAATTGTTCTCGGGGAGCCTTTAGTAATTTTTCGAGCCAATTTTTCCAAAAAAAATATTTCCCAAAAACACCTACACACGCCTAAAATAACACAATTAGTATACAGTTGAGCACTATCAATATAAAGGATTGAGACAAATTAGACACAAAAATGTGTCTATCAAATACCCCAAGCATCGCGATTGCACTTAGTGTGTGCAACAAGCTTTTAAAAACCCTAGGTGGCCCTAGTGGACGAGTTTTGTCTCGTGAGGGTTTACAAGAGATATACTCACAAAACCTTTACTTCAAAATCTAGCCACTTGTGAGGGTAAACATTAAACATGCTATATAGTTGGCTTAAAAATTCTTTGGATATGGACGGAATTACCCTATTTTGAATCCAATTGTTGTACACGATTTTTTACTCAAGCGTACTAAAATTCATATATAAGAAAAGAGCACTACTTAGAAAGTCGTACAATGGACCACAATACTCGGAATCTATCAAAGTTCTATCACATGAATAGATTTAAAAGATGGATATGGAGATGATGAAGTTTGCACATGTTGACTAAGGTGAACGGTGTTTCCCATATATCTCTGAAGGTCAGTGCCAGGATGAATTCTAATGGATTGAGATACGCTCCCACTGGTCTTAATACTTATACTAATATCGACTCATCTGGTATATACAAGGACCCCAACGGTCGATTTATTGTTTTATTTTTTATATTTTATTTATTATACATTTATATACTTTATTTTTGAACTAAATAAAATACAATAATAGGGCTTAATATTAATCACTCTACTTCATCCCAACGCTGATAACAAATCGATGTTGGTGCCCCGCCAAATCAATTAGTGAAATACATAAAATTACAAAAATAAAGACAGAAGGTGATATGGTCGAGGTAGACTCCGAAATATTGTGACGACTATCATGTTATTCCTAACACCTGAGCTATGTCCTTTATGAATAGACCCTTTAGTTGGGTCCCTCAACTCCTATAGCCAAGAGGTTTGTTTCCATCTACTTAGAATGGTCAGTGTCATCCTAAAATTGTTCACAAGTTTCTGAATTTTAGAGTTTTTGTTAATACACTAAAAGTTTCTCCCTTAATCCCAAAATTAAATCTAACATTGTCCTTAATTTTTCAAATTAAAGAGCAGTAACAAGAGGAATAAAGAGATTCAGAAAGATAGTACCTAAGTGAAGCGTAACAATCCTTTTTCGGAGAATAAGACAAAAAATAAAAATAAAAACAAAACCTACTAAACTTACGAATTTACAACAACAATCTTGGTGGTCAATCAAGGTAAGCAGGGACCTCCTTAACATCACCTGCAGAAAAAGGCTCTCAAAATGGTTTCAATCTCTGACCTTAACTTTGAAAGTACTTTTACCATCTTGAGTCTTAATTTCAATAGCACCATGAGAATAAACAGTGCGGACCACAAAAGGACCAGTCCACCGAGAGCGTAATTTCCCGGGAAATAGATGCAAACGAGTATCATACAGAAGAACTTTTTGACCTGGAGAAAATGATTTTCTTTAAATATTTTATCATGCACAAGTTTCATTTTGTTTTTATACTCTTTAAAAATTTTGTATGCATCTCTATGAATCTCTTCCAACTCATTGAGCTGGAGTTTTCTGTGATCTCCTGCCTTGTCAAGCGAAAAATTAAACTGTTTTAAGCCCAATATGATCTATGTTCTAACTCAACACGAAGGTGACATGCCTTACCAAAAATAGACGATAAGGTGACATTCCAATGGGAGTCTTAAACGCAGTACGGTAAGCCCATAAGGCATCAGTAAGCCTCAATGACCAGTCTTTCCAATTAGGATTAACTGTTTTCTCTACAATACGTTTTATCTCCCTGATGGAAACCTCTATTTGACCACTAATCTGTGGGTGATTGATAGACACATTTTAGTGTCTAAATTGCACCTTAATTTCTAGTAAGTTAGTATTCGATTTTATGTCTATTACGTGTTTTTATGCTTTTGTAGGTACACTAGAAGAATAAAGATTTGTGGAAAAATTGGCTCAAAAAGTGTTCAAAGGACCCGGGAAAATGGATCAAGGCACCCACACTTTGGATTGAGGCACCCTTGGATCGGGATGAACTGCATCGGGCCAACTCAGCGGGTCAACTTGGCCCAGTCAACTCGGTCAAAGTCAGTTGACCGAGTCAAACCATCATCGGGAAAGTCCTGTTTCAAACAGGAAAGGATTTGGTTGCTGATTTGGAGTTGTTTTCGTAAATTGGAGTTGTTTTCGTAAATTTTGGCCGGAATCAGGACTCGGTTCCTGTTTGGATTTGGATTGAAGAATTGGAGTGATTCGAGAGAGTTCTATTAGGTTTAGAACTCTCTCTAGGGTTTGTGAAGTCTATAAATACGAAGTGAAGCCAAGAAAATCAGGTACAAAACCCTAGAGAGCGATTCAGAGAAAATCCGGTGAAGTTCCGGCGCCGCCGGTCACCTGCTGGTGCATCGCCGGCACTGTTCTTCACCCACCATCGCTGAAGAAGACGACTCAGTAACACTTATAAGTGTTGCTGTTCCACTGTTACAACTCTGCTCCTGTTGCCTTAGATTTTGAACGTTTTTGTTGCTTAAAGCTCTCTGTAACAGCTGAACCCTGTTCTTTGACACTTATATACGTATCTGTTCAGCTGTTGCACTATTCTTTAACCTTGTAATCAATATTTTGAGCAATGAAATTAACTTTTGAGCAAGTTTTCTTCACCATGGGATAAGTTTATTTACTGGGATGATGGATAAGGTATTTTTCTCAATTTTATGTGATTTAATTATTTTCTAATAATTATTTATAATTCTTTTATTATTAGAATTGCATAGTTTTAAATAGTAAAAACGGTTTTCTTTCAACAGTTGTGCTTTTGCTTGATGGATTATGCTTAGTTAATTAATTTTGATAGTCCATGCTTGTGATTTACCTCTGTTTGTTAGCATAACAAAACCAATTTTGGCAATTATTTGGGCTTCAATTAATTTAAAAAGAATTATCTGATTAATCACATAGGTTGTTAGAATTACCTGATTCCTGATTCCTGGTATTTTAAAATTATTCAAAAATCATCTTTAGGTTATTTAGTTTTTTTCTTACTCCTGAAATTTTCTAGAGTTAATTAGAATCATTATTTTCTAAAATCATTACCTTCACAAGTTCGAGAATCGAACCTCTTTTTACCACTATATAAAATCACATCAGTGATATGGGGTATCTACTTTGTGGGTAATACCATATTTCTTCATCTAAAGCTTAAACGGTCGATTACAAAAGTGTGACCCTCCATCACTAATTATAGCTCGCGGTGTACCTAAACGTGCAAATATGTTATCATTTAAAAACTGGACCACAACCTTCTGGTCGTTTTTTTTACATGAAACCGCCTCAACCCATTTAGAGACATAGTCAATAGAGATAAGTATGGAAAGATTACCAAAAGAATTAGGAAGTGGACCCATAAAATCAATGCCTCACGCATCAAAGACCTCAATAACTAAAATAGGGTTCAAAGGCAACATATTTATATGGGAAATGGTTCCTAACTTCTGGCAGCGCTCACAAGCAACACAGTAACTGTGGGAGTCTTTAAACAATTAGGCCAGTAGAATCCACACTGCAATATCTTAGCAACAATCTTTTTCGTACTAAAGTGACCTCCACAAGCATGATCATGAAAAAATGAAATAATACTGGATTGGTCACTCTCAGGTATATATATCTCCTAATAATCTGTTCTGGAAAATACTTATAAAAATAAGGATCGTCCCAAAAGAAATGCTTTACCTTGGCTAAAAACCTAGAACAATCTTGTTTACCCCAATGATGAGGCATTCGACCAGTAACAAGATAATTTACTATATTCGTAAACCGAGGTAATTGGAAAGCAATAACCAAGTTGTTCGTCAGGAAAATTGTCTCTCACATAAGGAGAATCATCAGGGGAATCAACAACAAGCCTAGAAAAGTGGTCTGCTACTATATTTTCTACACCATTTTTGTCTCTAATTTCTAGAGAGAGTTCCTGTAACAAAAGGATCTATCTAATCAATCTAGGTTTAGTATCCTTCTTGGGAAGAAGATACTTTAAAGCAGCATGATCAGTAAAGACTATGACCTTATAACCTAAAAGATAGGATCTAAACTTGTCTAAGGAAAAAAAATGGCTAATAATTCCTTCTCAGTGGTGGTGTAGTTTAGTTGGGCATCATTTAGAGTTTTTGCTGGCATAGTAAATCACATGAAGTAATTTGTTTTCTCGCTGACCTAACACGACATCAATAGTATAATCTGAAGCATCACACATGATTTCAAAGGGTAGGTTCCAGTTAGGTGCCTGGAATATGGGGGAGGTAGTGAGCAAAGTCTTAAGCTTCTCGAAAGCCTCTAAACAAGCATCATCAAAGAAAAACTTAATATCTTTTACAAGCAAATTGCAAAGAGGTCTAAAAATCAAGCTAAAGTCCTTAATTAATCGACGATAAAAACTTGCATGCTCTAAGAATGACCTAATATCTCTTATGGTTTTAGGAACCTGTAAATTCTCAATAAGGTCAACTTTGGATTTTTCTACCTTTATACCCTTAGAGGATGCGATATGCCCTAGAACAATTCCTGATTGAACCATAAAATGACATTTCTCCCAATTAAGAACTAAGTTCTTTTCCTTACACCTATTCAACACTAATGTCAAATGATGCAAGAACTCATCAAAAGATGAACCAAACACTGAAAATTCATCCATAAAAGACCTCTAAAAACCGTTCTACCATGTCAGAAAATATGTTCATCATGCAACGCTGAAAGTAGCGGGTGCATTATACAACCCGAAAGGCATGCATCTATACGTAAAGGTACCAAAGGGACGAGTAAAATTGTTTTCTCTTGGTCTTCTGGGGAAATAACAATCTGATTATAACCAGAATAACCATCTAATAAGCAATAATGACTATGTACTGATAATCGCTCTAGCATTTGGTCGATAAAAGGAAGGGGAAAGCGGTCTTTCCTTGTGACCTTGTTCAATTTTCTTTAGTCAATATAAACGCGCCAACCCGTGTTTATTCTGGTGGTGATTAACTCATTGTTATCATTCTGGACTATAGTGATACCTGATTTCTTGGGAAAAACCTAAACGGGGATGACCCACTTACTATCTGAAATGGGGTAGATAATGCCCGCATCTAACAACTTAAATACTTCGGTTCGAACTACTTCTTTCATATTGGGATTAAGTCGATGTTGCATCTCCCTAGATTGTATGGTGTCATCCTATAAACTAATCTGATGCATACAAACAGTAGGACTTATACCCTTAATGTCTGTTATGGTCTACCCTAAGGCTTCTTTGTTGTCTTGAAGCACGGTCACTAGCCTACTTTTCTGATCATTATCCAAGTCGGATGCTACAATCATAGGCAAAGTCCCATATAGGCCTAAAAACACATAATTCAAGGTACCTGGTAGTTGCTTAAGGTCCAACTTAGAAAGCTCTTCTAAAGAATGAATTAGGGTAGACTTAGTAACTGGTAGTAGTTTGAATTTAGGTCTCCATCCATTACTAGTGTCTATCAAAGGGGATGAATCTAACAAAACATTCACCTTAATCACACTATCATCATCAAAATCAAACCCAAAGTGGGCTAGGCATTTCTCTAATGGATCTTCTAACAAAGTGTTTGGTAATGACTCCTGAACTAATGTTCTTATCACATTCACCTCTTCAATGTATGTGTTATCTAGCTCAGGGGGTTGCTTACTAATACTGAAAATATCCATCTCAATAGTCATATTACCAAAGGATAATTTCATAATACCATTTCGACAGTTTATGGTCACATTAGATGTAGCTGAAAATGGGCGACCTAAAATCACAAGTATCTGGTTCTCTGGGTCAGGGACAGGTTGGGTATCTAGAATAACAAAATCTACTGGATAAATAAACTATTCGACCTCAAAAAGAACATCCTCTATAACACCACGAGGAATTTTCACCAACCTATCAGCTAACTGGATTGTTATCTGGGTAGGTTTTAACTTAGCAAGTCCTAGCTGGAGGTAAACATGGTACGGAAGTAAGTTCACACTAGCTCCTAAGGCAAGTAGAGCTTTCTCAACACGGTAGTTACCTATTGTGCAAGAAATGGTAGGGGAACCTGGGTCTTTGTACTTAGGAGTTGTGTTGTTCAGGATAATTGAACTTACATGACTAGCTAAAAAAAGGCTTTCTTCTGTACACTAAATTTTTGCTTTCGCGTACAAAGATCCTTAAGGAACTTGGCATAAGTAGGAATCTTCCTGATTGCATCAAATAAAGGAGGATTTCTTAGGTCCACATTAGACTCTTTAGAGACTCTATCAGTTTCTTTAGTTACTGGCTCAGAAGGGTGAACTACAAGATGTTCACTATCGGGCATGGTTACCTTATTGTCTACCACTCGACCACTCCTAAGGGTTGTAACAGAGTTCACATAATTGAATTGTTTCTCACGTTTGGGATTAGGATCTGTTTGACTAGGGAATCTTTCGTTCTCTCTTACTTAGAGTCTTAGCTATTTGGCTTACTTGAAGTTCTAACTTAGCAAGAGTCTGGGCACTAGTTTGAAAATTCTGCTTAGTTTCTTGTTGAAAACTAACCTGGCTCTTTGCTAACATAGAAAGAGACTCCTCTAAGCTAGTAATTTTATTCTCATAAGGGTTTTGAGATTAAGTTGGCTCTAATGGGTTATTGGGATAACTAAACCCTGGTGGAACTTGAGGATTGCTAGTCTGTCCTTGATTCTGACCTTTAGGCCACGAAAAATTAGGATGTTTTCTCCAACCTGGATTGTACATTTCCGAATATGGGTCAAACTTATGACGGTTTTTAAACCTAGAGTTGTTATAAAGGTCATAGGTTTGCTCTTCACTAACATGTCCTTCCCAAAACGAGTTATTGGGCTCTATTCCCCAACTAGAGATTCGAGAGGCTTTATTCCTATCATCGGGTTCAACAAAAGACTTATGTTTATAATGACTCAATTTTAAAGCTTCTAACCGTCTAGATAGAGCAACAAACTTAGTTTCTGACTCAAAACTTGTATCTACCATGTTGGTGCTGCTTCTATTGACCAAGAGTCTTTTAGGGGGTTCTACACAAGACTCCCACTGTTGGGATTTTTCAGCCACTTCTTCTAAAAAGGTGTAAGCTTGATCAGCAGTTTTATTTTGGAACCCGCCATCACATAAAGACTCGACTATGGCTTTGGTCGAATAGTCTAAACCCTCATAAAGATTCTGGACTAGTTTCATTTTCTCGAACCCGTGGTGGGGAGATTGAGACAAAAGATCATTGAATTTCTCTAAAAATCTATAAAGAGATTCTTCTTCTTATTGCATACTGGCACAACCAATTTTCTGCCTAATGGATGCGGTTTATGTTTAGGGTAAAACTTCTGAAATAAGGCAGTAGTAAGTTCATCCCACGTTTCTATTGACTTAGATGGTAAGTTATGCAGCCATGAATTGGCTTTATCTCTTAAGGAAAAAGGAAACATCCTAAGTTTTAAGACTTCATTACTAAGATCTTTAATCCTAATTGTTCCGCAAATTTAATCAAAATCCCTAACATGAAAGTAAGGGTTTTCATCATCTTTCCCTAAAAATACAGGGACCATCTGAATAATACCATGTTCCAACTCATAATTATCCGTAATGGCAGGTAATTTAATACACGATGGTCGGTTGGACCTAGTTGGGTACATATAGTCTTTCAAAGTTGTCATTGCTGGCACAATTGAAGTACTTGGGGTACTTTCCTCACTAAGAGATAAGTTCTTAAAACTGATGTTTTCAAAGAAAGAGATCTCAAAAGAAGAATCTTCGAGCTCCCCGCTTTCACAATGAGAACTACTAGGTTTTTCACTGATTAAACGACCTAGATTATCTCTTTTCCAAACCCGCTCACTGATGATGTCGAGCGGTCTTGGCATACACTAACGGAATTTTTGCACATGCAAATGCTGGGTTCACTAATTTTGGTAAGCTTGGGTTACCACAGATAAATATACCTACAGTTAAAGACTAGTCAAAGGTACAAGGCTGGGGTTTGTGGTATTTCAGATGATAACGCCCAAAGGGTTCACCGTACTTTCCCACAAGTTTTCTTATAAATCTGCGTCTAAGGAGAAATGCAATTGGTGTGTGCATTTTTCGTTTTTATTTTTTAATAATAATAAAATATAAAAAATAAACAAGCAAATAAGAAAGAAATAAAAGTCAAAAACAGAGACTTAAGGAAAATAAAAACTAACAAACACAAATAAAGTCCAAAAATAAATTTCTTCTTCTTTTCTCCGTTCTTTTTGCTTTAACTTTTACTCCAAGTCTTTTTGCTCAATTCTTTTTCGTTTCCGTTCCAAAACCTGTAGCAAAAGAGAAATACTCAAAAACGTAAAATATAACAAAAGAATGAGAAAAAATAAAAACAAAAATAAAAGTACTAAAAACAAAAACTAAACCTAAAAATAAATCTAAAAACAAGCCCGCGTCGGCGGCGCCAAAAAATGATGAGTTTGTGATAGTGGTTAGAAAGGGTTTGTTTCAGAACTTGTGAAGATTTTGATTTTAGACTTAAGAATTAAAACTAAACAAGAAATAGAAAACTAAAATGAAAAATTGATTTCAAGATTTTAAAACTAACCAAGACACTGGATTCCATTACTACACATGATTGAATGATGTTATAAATATTTCAAAATCCTAGTCACCTTTTAAGTCCTTTTATTTCTGAATTCACTAATAATCAGGCATATTCTCAAATATTATTTATACCTATTAAGCATAGATTATCAACTGATTTAACAAAGTATAACCTATCAAATTGAATCACAAATACTTAAGAAAATTATGTAAACCATTTAAAACTTTGCAGAAGCAGTCATTAAGTGAATTATATAATTAAACTGGAGAAAGAAAAATAATTACCCATCAATCATGCTGCTAGTCCTCGAGAAAACTACAAATCTAAACTAATCTAAAATACAACTCCCTTTCGTTGAGGAAACGGTTACACTTAGGATGCTGCTAGTGGATGAGTTTTGTCTCGTGAGGGTTTACTAGAGATTTACCCACAAAACCTACTCTAACTTCCAAGTATTCCAAAGCACCTGCATTCAAAGAGCTACGAAGACATAAAGTTTTTGCACACTAACAATAAGAAGTTAGAAGTATAAAGAACATTATTCTCATCCTTAACCCTTGAGTTAGGAGAAAACCACCATGTGAAAGAATCCAGGTTCGAGAGTGACCGAATATTTCTGCCTTACCAACAAGATTTTATGAATTTGACACTCAAAAGACACACTTTATGGTTCTCACATGTGTGCAGGCAGGAATGAAGATAGAAATCCTACACACGTTGAATGGTATGAAGGAAAGGTAACCTTCCGAATCATATGAAGATGTTATCCCATAAAAAGTGGGACGAAAAAGAACCCTTTTTTATTTTTCTAGTGACCTCTAATAAAGGAAATCAACCACTATGCGAGGATGGGAATGCTTACTTACCTTCTCATCCGATCGGCAATCAGCACCAGTCTCACACATCCAATAGAAACGTCTTCGGTCTTCAACTGTAGATGATGAACTCTTGAACTTCATAGAACCTTGACACTTTGTACTCTTTTGCTCAATTTCTTGTTGTTAGAAACTTCTCTTAGATTTCTTCTTCCCCATAGCCTTATTGATTGAATACCAAAAACAAATATACACTAAAGAAATGATAAGCTCTTTTTTTTTATGATATAAACTGAAAAATAAATGATGAAATTACTACGACCGTGGGATAGAAACTTTGCCAGTTGATTCTTCACAACATGTATTGCTTTGATATCATGAACTTCACTAACTCACATCCTTTGATTTCTTTCGCTTTTGTACATAAGTCTTCAACATGTTAATTGTATTGTTGCTTTACTTGAATATGATATTTGCTCTTTCTTGAACAGTTGCTGTTAAACCTTGACTGTCTTCAACTTTTCTTCAAATTTGTGATGCTCCGCTTGTTGATGATGATATGTTTCTATGGACCCGTTGTTGTCGAGAGAATGGTGCCAACTACAAACAAGACTACAAGATAAAGTTAGCAATTCTGATGACACCCTCATGCTTGATAGAAATAGCACTCAAGAGATCAAAAAGTAATGTTGAAATTGGTGCGAGGTTAGGTAGCTCATCATTCTACCCGTAATTTGTATAGATGAAACACTCTAAACGAACAATTGAAGGTTTGGTTCCTCACTCATGGGTATTGAATGATCAACTCTTCTAATACTGTATTCTCTATCGGCAGTTTAAGTCAATTTTTGTCAGCTCTAGCCTCTCAACAACTAAGCACTCCAAATATAGTTCTCTAATACATCTAAGTTCAGTTGTTTCGGTTCGAACTCCGTATGTAAACGTAGCTCGAAGTATACTAAGTGACTCTAAAATCTCTAAAAGTTGAAGGTTTCATGCAAATGTGTACAAAAGTTTAAAAATTCTACCTAAAAACTTTGTATGCTTAATTACTCCCCCACACTTAAACTTTACATTGTCCTCAATGTAAATTGATTCCTCCAATGTAAAATCAAGATGGGAAATCCTAACATGATATGAAAAGCAATCAATAGATAAAGATAGAAATACAAAACCAATGGGTTGCCTCCCATTTAGCGCTTAGTTTAACGTCTTCAGACCGACTTTTTTGGTCGTCCATAGACCAACAATCTGAAAATTTGGGGATCCACCCATAAAACAATCTGCATTGCAAATATTAACTTCACACAAATATTAGTACAAGAAAATAATAATGAAGTTATAACTTGATAGAAGTTTCCCCCATACTTAGTCTTTTCTACACTCGGAAGTGGATAAAGAACATAGAATTCGGGAACTTCTATAGATTTCTCTTTGCTAACTTGCATAGTATGAGAATCAAGTACTTCCAACAACGGATACTTAGAAGAAAAATAATTCAATAGTACTTTTGAAGTACATACATTCAAGCCAAAACGAGGTAAAGGAAAAGGATCAATAAGAAAAGGTTCAGTCAAACCTTCTAAAGTCTCTTGAATTATGGGATCCTTATCTTTTTTAAAAATTTGTAATGAATTACTTACCTCTTGTATATTGTGGTCCTCTATCAAACTTTCTAACTGTTCTTCATTAGTTTCTTCGTCAACAAGAATCTCGGCATCAACATTATCAATAGCATCCTCGGAAAGTTCAATTGGGTCTTCCACACTACTGTTTAATTCGTTTCATTCTCAACATACTCCTCTTCATTTTGAGACTCACCGTAATCAGAATCTTCATCGGTTTCCCAACCTTTGTCAGAACGTCGTATAAATTCTATACAAATGGTCCTACTAATTTCTTCGAGAAGCTCTTCCAGGGCTCCATCATCTTCCAACTTCACACGCTTTCCACCATTAACTACAGTAGAATCTCTTGCATACAACTCTTCCCTTTGAATGGGTGAATGATCATTATTAAGATCAAGAGTTGAGTTAACTACACAATCATTATCCAAAATCAGATTTGGAGTTGGAATAACGTCATCACTAGTGTAAGGATTTTCGAAAGGTTCAAAATCATCATCGTATCCCATAGAATAACGTTGCTCACGTTCCTTTCTCAAAACTCTTTTAGAATCTGCAATTACTGCACATGATGCCCCTTCATCTCTCAATTGCTCAAACCTTTTATCAAGTTCTCTCAAACTTGGTAGTCTTACACCAATACTTGTGGAAGAATTTTTAAACCTTGTCTCCTCCCATTTAATAGGCGAATGATCATAATTATGATCAAGAGTAGATTTAGATAACCATCACAAGTATAATTATCCTCCCATCCTTGTAATTGTTCACTTACATACCTACTGTAAGAAGGTTGGCATGTATGAGAATAATTAAAAGGGTACGTGGAATATTGGTCATAACCAAAGAATTGGTTGTGATTATACTCCTCGTATGGTTGGAAATTGTCATAGGGTTGAGATTGAAAACCACATTGATTACCATTATAAGCTTGATCTTGTGCACCGTACATGGAATACAAGTACCTGAAACAAGATTCTCAAAACTAGGTTAGGAAAAACAAATCAGAAATAAAAATTAAAAATAAAAAAAACTAAAAAGAAACCAAAAACTGATAACAATCCGCTATGCCTCCCCGGCAGCGGCGCCAAAATTTGGTTGGTTGTCAATCAACTAAAATAATCCAGGTTCTTACTTCACTAATATATATATTAGAGTATGCAATAAGAACAAGTTTGTTCCCACAGAGAGGCAGGTGATTGTTAATTACTTTCGATTACTTATGTAAACATGGGGGGTTTTGGTTGTGATTATAACTAAATTATACTAAAGAAAATTGGTTAAAACGAATATCAGAGATAAAGAACATTGGTTAGAGAGTTCATCTTCCATCTTCCAACATGTTATCAATAAAATCATACTCAACATTCATGCATCCTCAATATCAATAACCCTAAAACATCCTATCGCAGTCTTACTCCGGAAAAACTCATATTATCATCAAAGGCGCAAAGCGCCACTCTTTGAATCCTTTTCACCGAATAACTTGGCGCAAGCGCCACTCAAGTTTAACCCAATTAAAGCAATGATCTTTGTGAGTTGAGGTTATTCTAAGCAATCCGGCGCAAGTGCCACTCGGATTTAACCTAGGTCACGCTTCTACACATAATTGCATGGAAACATCCCGTCGTTAACAACTATATTATACTACTTGTAACAAGGGCCTTTCGACAATTCCGGATCGAAAACCATAGTTTAGTTATAGATGTCAATGCATGCTCATCTAATTTTTCAACTTAAACAAACAAACAAACATTCCATCATACATGGCGTTATAAACGGTAGAACATGAGCGATATTTAAAAGAGTATGAACATATGAGAATGAGCCATTCAATTAATAAACATGTTTTCTAACTTAGGATTACATCCCTAACCAATAAGAGGGGTTTAGTTCATCATGGATTTCTCAAAATCCATGGAAAATAATTAAGAAAACAAGTAAATCAAACCCGAGAAGTCGTGATGATCGATCGTCACTCCAAAGTGTTTCTGTCCGCGTCTGTACGTGAAGCAATCCTCCAATTTATATCTGTCCAGGCCCCTTTCTTTCTGTCTATGTACGTCCGTGAGAGAGTGTATCTGTGTGTGTCCGGGTATATTTACGTGAGTGGGGATGAGCTCCTATTTATAAAGGTTAAAAGTCACCGACTATTTTAGAGTTTCAATTCGATTAGGAAGCTTGTCACCCCACCGACTAAATTTCCGTGTTATACACGGCTTACAACTACCTTTCGCGTCAAGTCTTCCCTAAAATATCAAACTCGACTCTTGCCAAATTGCTTCTCTTCTCTAACTATTCTCTTTCGCTGCAGAAATCAACACGGGATCTACGTCTCTACCACCAAGCCATCGTTCAACCATTAAACTGGAGTTCCATCTTGTCCATTAATGACAGCAAAGAAACAACTTCTATCACACAAACTCGAGCAACAACACAGCCAAATGAGAACTTCATCGGACCACATCCTCTCTTTTTACTCGAACAGGTTCAACTTCTCTATTTTCTTATTTAAACTCGATCACCAGACAATGACCCAAACTTTGTTTTCTCTCCATGAACTCACTGCTCTATTCAACCAAGCTCAATCGTCACAATCATCTCTACCGTGATCATATCATGGTCATCATTCTCGGTCGAATCATATGAAGAAGAAAGTGGCCCTTAGTACTAAAGTGGCTACTGTTTATAAATATTTGAATTTGGGCAGCCCCGAGTAGAAGTGCAGGTGCCATTAAAAGTGTTTGAACTTAGTGCCCCTTAGCGTATGCCAGGTTTTCAATAGCAGTCTCTCTTGAAATGACCTTTTTGCCCTTAGTATTCGTTTCGCACATAACTTTCTCATACGAAGTCAGAATGACCTCGTTCTTTCGCTGTTGGCTTCATAATTTATTTCTCTACAAAATGGAGGGTAGAAATCCTGGATACAGATTGGAGGGTAGAAATCCTGGAATAGACTGAGTTCCACTGGGTCTTTGGCAATTCTTCTCTTGTAGAGCTTCATTTCACTTGTTTCAAAGATGTAACCTAATAAAACACATAAACTACAAAAGTAATACTAACACATGGTAATTCACAAAAAATCTAGCAAATAAGTACAAGGAAATGATACTTAAAATGTATAAATTATGCACTTATCACATGCGTAAATAGCTTCCTCCATTGCATTGGTTACGTGAGAATTAGATCATCATGGTAAACAACATCTCAGAATATTTATTCATGGCTCAAAATTGCTTACAAAGATGAAACGAAGAGAAATTTATAAAACAAGGAGTTTGCAACATTTATAGGCGTTACATATTCTCTACAAGTATTTCAGAGCTGAAGATAAACGTTGCAAAGCTGAAGATAAATGTTGCTGTAGGGATGAAGAAACCGTGACAGAGTGGTTGAAGGAACCGTTGCCTTATCTTCTGGTCTTCGTTTTCTTTAGCAGCAGAAAAATATTTTCTCCGCAACTCTTGATTTCTCGCTCTGCTTATCTCCCAAAACTATTGCTAACACTCAATCTTCCCATATATGACTTCCCAGCAGCATATATATACACCACATGCCCTCAATAACTCCCGAGATTTTCAAAAAATCTTTTATGCCAGCCACGGAAATAATTTCCCTTTTTCTTCTCTTGACGCGTCTGTGGTAGCCAAGAATCATCCAAACATGATACCAACACGTTCTATATCGTTTCCAACTCCCTCCAGCCACAACAAACTCTAAAAATAACTCGGAAAAATAGCGAAAATAACTCTCTTTCCATGTTTTCTTTTAATCCACGTGAACATCCTTATTTTCTCGAAACTACAAGCATTACCAGCCTTGTTTCGACTTAACAGGCCCATACAAGTCCAACCCAATGAAAGAATCCGAGTAAAACTCCACCAAATTCGATCCAGGAAAATTGTTTTTTCCCGCCAAATTTCTTTTGTACCTGTGAAGAAGTTGGAGTCCCCCTATCTATTCCTGGGGTGCCTGTAGTACTGGAGTGCCCCGATCCAAAATGGGGTCCCTTTAGCAATTGTTCTCGGGGTACTTTTAGTAATTTTTCGAGCCAATTTTTCCAAAAAAAAAATAGTTCCCAAAAACACCTGCACACACATAAAATAACACAATTAGTATACAATTGAGCACTATCAATATAAAGGATTGAGAAAAATCAGACACAAAGATGCTCATATGAGTTTGAACTTTACAAGTTTTAAAAGTTATGGGAGTTCCTACATACTTTTCACCCAGATCCTTAATTTAGATATTAAGAATGGAGCACATGGTTCATCAAAGTATCAGGGACTTTTGGGCTAAACAAAATGCCAGACTTATCAAAGTTTATTTCTTGACCATAGGAAAGACAATACTTATACGGATAACTTTTAATGTTTTGAAAATTATGAGCAGTAGCTCTGGAGAAAAGCAAAGAGTTATCAGCAAAAAAGAGGTGAGTAGCAGCAGGGGTATTTTGTAAATTATGATTCCCTCAATAAGACCTTGTCTAGTTAGGAAGTCAATATAAGAAGACAGAGTTTAAGAACAAATGATATAGAGGTAGGGGGATAAGGGATCCCCCTGACGAAGCCCTCTTTCAGGTTTAATAAGACCAGTTGGGACACTATTTAAAAGAACAAAGTAATACACTAAAGAAACACATTGATGGATTAGATTGATCCAATGTTCACAGAGACCCATTTTGGAAAGAACTTTGAGAAGAAAAGACCATTCAAGTTTATCATAAGTTTTGGACATCTCCAACTTTATTGCTGTTATACCTTGTTTTCCTTTATGATGATTAACAGAGTAGATAACCTCATGAGCTAGAAGGATATTATCAGAAATGCTTCCCTTGGGGACAAAAGCACTCTGATTTTTGGAAATAAGACTATTCATGAATTATTTCAGACTATTAGCCAAAGTCTTAGACAGAATTTTATAGATAAAGTTACAAAGACCTATAGGTCTGTATTGTGAGACTAATTTAGCTAAAGGGACTTTTAGGATAGGGTCAATATTGGTGTGGTTAAAAACTTTGGCAATGTGGCCAGTTCTAAAGCAGGTTTGTGTCATATCAATGACAGCTTCTCCGACAATGTCCCAATGTTTTTGGTAAAACATCCCAGTGAAACCATGAGGACCTGGAGCCTTGGTACCTCCCATTTGAAACACACTATTTTTTATTTCCTCAGCTGTCAAATGAGTATTATGGTGCCTTTTATCATCCTCAGTGAATTTAACTGGGAGAGCATGCAAGATTTTATCTTAAATTTTATTGAGGGTGTGAAAAATAAAGGCATTTGAAATAATTAACAAAGGAGTTGCCAATACTTTATCTATCAGTTAGAGTAGTACCAGCAGAATTTTTAATCCAACTAATGGTTTTTTTTTCCCTCCTGAAAAGAGTGACTCTATGGAAATAGAGAGTTTTATAGTCTCTTTCCATTAGCCATACTTCTCTAGATTTATCTTTCCAATATAGTTCTTCAAGATTATACAACTAAGCCAATTTAGCTTTGAAGCGGGTAATGGAACTAGAATCAGTAGGATTAGTAGTTTGGGTTTGGACCAGCTCATCTCTAGTGGTAGATATACTGGATTGAATATTACCAAAAAAGGATTTGTTCCAATTCCTCAGACCTCTTTTGGTACTCAAGATTTTAGCTCTTAACCTGTAGGCTGGGGACCCGACAATATTAACAAACCAAGAATTGACTATAATGTCTCTACAGGTTGGGTCCTGAATCAACATAGCCATAAAATGAAAAGTTTTGGGCATTCTAATGTCATCAAAGTTAAATCCAATATGCATGGGACAATGGTCAGAAGAATCTCTAGGAAAATTATTAACATAAAATTTAGGGAATAGAGACTCAGCAGACTGGTTGATGAGGCATCTATCAAGCCTTTCAAGAATAAGATTAGAGTCAGATTGCATGTTGGACCAAGTGAATCTAGGGCCAGAAAATCTAGGATCATGCAAAACAAACACATTATAAAAATTCTAAGATTATAGAGACATCATCATCATTAACCTCTAACCCACCATTTTTATCTTCAGGACCCAAAAGAGCACTAAAGTCACCTACAATAAACAAGGGTCCACTGGGGGGGAGGGTGTAGGAGCTAGATTACATTGTTCAGTCCAAAATGCTTGTCTTAGGTTATTGTTGGGTTCACCGTAAATAAAATGAATGTGACAAGGTTTTGAATGTATGATATCATTAGTCCTTACATGGATGCCCCTGGAGTTGGATGAAACAATGTTTAAATTAATTTTTGTTTCCAAGCTAGAACCAGGCCACCATTTCTTCCCACACAAGGGATATTAAAGGAATACGGAAATCCTATATTTTTAGTTTCCTAGCAGTTGTATCTTTCTTCATCTTAGTTTCAGACAAAAAAGTTATGTCTGGGTTTATGTTTTTAAGTAACAGGTTCGGCTCTTTGTTAGCTGATTTTTCCATAATCCCCTCATATTCCAGAAAAACATACTCACATTATTAACAGGAAATTGATTGATAGTATTTAGCAGAGTATAATCAAAATCAGAAATGGTAGGAGATTTGTGGAATTTACCTGATTGGTAGAGTCAGAACTACCATTAGGCTGAGTGCTATCAGAACCACCACTTAGAAAAGAATTATGGGTACCATTCAAGTCCTGATTATAGCCCCTTGAGGAAAATAGTTGTGAGCACCATTGTTAGCAGACGAGTTACTAGGAGCCTCATTGAAACTGCCAAAAGGATTGTTCAGGGGATGGGATGGGATAGAAATGTTTCTTTGGTTTATGGGTGGGACATTACCTAATTTGATAATGGGTGTACAAAGGTTGTTGTAATCCGGTTCAGAAAAATCAGGATATTCCGATGGTACAACCACAATGCTGGCCAATGAAGGTTTTGAAGTTCTGCTACGCTTTCTGATTTCATCTCTAGGGTTGATCTTACGCTTAAGGTTAGAAAGAGCTTCATATTCAGCTAACAAGGAAACAATTTCTTCTCTTGATAAAGTGGGTAATTGAGCTACACTGGCAGATTCTTCAGAGCTCTTAAAACGTCTAGCTGAGTTAGAGTACGAATAAGACCCAATTCACCCGATCCAGAGACAAAAGAAGGAGGCGATCCCAGACCAATAGTAGGGTCCACTTGTTGGTTTAGTTGGTATTGATCAGTTGAAGGATCATTATAGTACTTGAAGAATGATGGGCTAAAACTGGACCCACATCATAGATTTTCAATGGAACAGTGAGATTTTCTTCTTCACTAGATTGTTAACTTTGACTTGAAGCAACGTTTTTGCCTTTGCTCAAACCATTCTGAATCAATCTTTCCTATTGAGTATCCATTACAACATCAGAGTTTATATTTGCAAGATTAACAGAGGTTGGTGTGGTAACAAATTTAGTAGAGATAACTTGAGGTTGGGGAGGCATCAGTCGAGAGAATCTTGGCAGAGAATACTTAGAACTGGATGAATGACTTCTTTCACCTTGAGGGACCCTTTGCTTAGATTCTATTTTGGGACAATTAACATCTCTATGATCAATAATTTGACAGGAAGTATAGAAAAACCTTGGGAATATGAAATACCTGCATTCAATAAGAAAGGGTTGAATTCTTCCTCTTGTGACAAGAGGGATACCCGTAGGGATAGGTTTCTGATCAGAAATTCTAACACAGATATTCACATTTTTCTTCAATGGGTGATTACCATAAGGATCCTTAGATTCAATGAGATCTCCAAGCTTGAAGGTAAGCAGTTTAATGTCCTCAAACTCAATGCATTCATTTGGGACATTACACCAAATAAGCCACATGAGTTCATTAGAAAAAATGATATCTGAATTTGACGTCCATCCAGTTGGAGGAACAACTCTAAGGACTATTAAATATCCACAGGTAAACCAGGGACGTTGAGCTTCAACTTTATTATAATCACTTTCCGCAAGAAATCTGATGAGAACCTTATTTCACAAACCACTTAATGTAGTTATTGTTAGATCTTGAACCAAATGACATTGAGAACATATGTAGCTCCTAATCGAGGCAGTAAGAACCAGCGTTTCACTGTAAACATGACCAACCATGCATCATTTCCAGTTGTTATCATTTTCGGATAGATCAACTGTTTTATCTATGAAGACCTCTCAGTGAGTGTTGAAGGGAGGTTTGTGTGGAGAGTGAGTTTTTCATCCATTTGGGAGGAAAGGTTCTAAATATCTTTTTCAGCAAAGATGGTTTTCAGGGTGTTTGTTTATGTTCCATATTATAAACAAATATATAGATTAAGAAGATTAGGTTGGTGGAAGTCTGCTGATTGACTCTTTTGAAATGAGTGGTGGGTGTTGGCTTATACAAATGAATGAGAAAGACACAATTCCAAGTCTAATAGTCACATGTGTTATGAGAGTGACCTAGCATCCTAAAGCTGATGGAGACACAAAAGGTGTTCACTTGTGGAGGGTCAACCTTAAACTGAGGAAATGTCAAAACAGAAAATTTATCCTCGTTTGAGGAGAATTTTTGAATTTGTGCTACAACTTCTCATTTGTGGTCCATGAAATTTTCATGATCTTGCTGCAATCTGACACTACACACCAATGTATCATGTTTGGAAATAATAGTCACATGTGTTATGAGAGTGACCTAGCATCCTAAAGCTGATGGAGACATAAAAGGTGTTCACTTGTGGAGGGTCAACCTTAAACTGAGGAAATGTCAAAATAGAAAATTTATCCTCGTTTGAGGAGAATGTTTGAATTTGTGCTACAACTTATCATTTGTGGTCCATGAAATTTTCATGATCTTGCTGCAATCTGACACTACACACCAATGTATCATGTTTGGAAATAATAGTTTATACACCTTATCCCTAATGCAAATTTCCAATATCTCCAAATCCAGATGGAAAGGGAAAATCTACAATGAATGTTTTTGTCTTTACGCCAGAGGTAAAATCTAGAGTTATGCAAACTGCAAAAACTCATTAAAGTATCAGCTCTTTGGAAAATAAGAGCCAAAATTTTGGGGGGATAATTCATATTTGAATTGGTTTAATACTGAGGGTATTGAACTGGTTTGAATAATGTTGACTGAAAGTCAAAGTCATTATGGAGGGAAACTGAAATTTGGTATTTGAGTTAGGGTATGAAGGAATGTTCAAATGGCAACAATATAGGCTAGCCAGCACACCCCTACTAACAAAGTTTCCTCTCAAGAAGTGTTACCTAATTCGGACCTGCAATAAATCATAAATTTTCATTTGTACCCATAAATTCCCAACAAGAGTGGGTGGTCTAAGTAGCATCCACTTAATGGCAATTCTGAACAGATTTAAATTAGATGGAAAGTTTGGAGATAGATTATGAAGAGACGAGTGCTCAATGTAATGATGATTTTTGAAACTATGGAAATAACTTGAGAAATTAGTGGTTGTTTGCATGAAGTAATGATGTGTATGGATACAAGGGATATGGTGTTGAATAGGCGTGAATTTCCAAGAGACGAGATGTTTCACCCACCGCCTTAAATAACTATTAATAACATACATTGGGCAGCTATAAAAGGGGATTCAGGACAAATTTTTAGAATATCAGAAAAATAGCCCAGAGAGGAAAGAATAATATCCAAGCAATTGAATTAAGAAATGGCTGCTCCAAGTGGAAATAATCCTCATGAAGATCAGCTTTCCTGATTTTTTCATCATGCAAAGCAAGCTGCACTGTCGCTCGAAACCAGAAAATTGGAGATTTTGAAGGAGAGAATTCAGATGGAGATAGAAAGACGCAATCGAATGATTGAATATGAAACGGTTCAAGCAGAAAATGTTGTAGAATTTGCTCTCTGGAGAAAAAAGAGGATGGCACGAGATGCACGAAAGAGAAGGGAGAGAGAGGGAGATGGAGAACTTTTTTAGCAGAAAACACGCAGTGCGACTGAGAGTGAATCTGAAGAATCTGAGAAAGATGGATTTGAACATGACAGTGATGAATCTGAGAGTGCTTCTGAGACTGGGGAGGAGAAGAGACAGAGGGAAGAGAAAGAGGAGGAGGCTTTGTACGAGAGATACTTGGCCGAGAAATCAAGCCCACCAATATTTGCAAGAACAATGAAAGAACGTCTGAATATTGATTCTGATGGAGAAACAATCGAAGGGATTGATGCAGATGGAGAACCGATAGAGATAGAAGAAGTTGATGCTTCTGAGACTAATGAGGATGAGGAAACGTCTGATGATGGGGTTCTGATAGTTATGGACCGACAGCTTCAACAGAAAGTGAAATAGCCAAAATGATGAAGAGGATGGGTACGATAGCTATGATGGTAGTGACTAGCTTTAGTCATGCCTGGAGTATCAAAGAGATCGGTGGTGAAGAGCTTTTGACAAAGCTTGAACTTGAGCTTTTTAAAATTTTCTAAACAATCTCTTTGGTATTTACTTTCCCTCTTGCTGGCTATTTTTTGTTGGTAGGTGATAATGTTGGCATTAGGATCTTCTCGGAAAGGTATGCTATTTTTTTGAATGTTTTGTTATAAAGTTTCGTTGTGGATGTTTTCAGTTTGAGGTTGGTCAGTATGTTGAATTTTCTGGGTAAGGGCTTGGGGTTTATGATGAACACTTTTTCTTTGGTTACTTTTTGTAAGATGAATATATGAATCTCTTAGACTGTTTAAGAGAATTAGGTTAGTGAAATCTTGGTGGAATTTGTAATTAAAGGGTGAGTTTTGGTGAATATGAACTAGATCTTGGATATAATTTTATTGATGCTTGATAAAATTCTTGATGTAGTGAAAGTTGTTAATCGCTAATATAACAATGATTGTGTTGTATTTATGAATTGTTGTTATACAGAGAATCCAGATGAACAAAAACAGGATGGTTAAAGAAATTTGTAGATAGACTTAATGAAAAAGTTTAACATGAAAAGGATACCCGGACAATCCTAGCATACCTTGTAGTTATGGTCAATAATTTTTGTTTGGGGACGGTCCGTTTAGTTATTTACAACAATGAAGCCTATTTTTAAAAAAAAAAATGTTTGCGGACGGTCCGTATGGTTATTTACAACAATGAAGCCTATTTCAAAAAAAAAAAATTACATCGAAACCACGAGTGATGTGCAGAAAAAAGCTAGTGCAAAGAGTCCCATTTTTTATATATTTGTTTATTTGTTTGTGGCCAGCTGGTAGCTTACCTTTCAATTTAGAGCTAAAGCGACTAACCACCAACCAACTGCCACCAACAATTACTGCTCAACCCCTTTATCAGGGGACCAACTCAATCAAACTCGTTATTTTTGTAGATAGAGATTTTGACTTTAAATCGTGCTAAATTCATTCATCCGCCTATCTTATAATCTTTACATCCATCCATCCAACGGTCTTAAATAAAAAAATGACAATGCCTTACCTAATAAGGTTCCAAAGAAGTCAATAAATAGAATTGGCTGTACTTGCATGTTAGTGTTGTTATAGTAGTTCTGTGTTTAGCCAACTGGAGAAACTGATAGCTACATTTTTTCATTTCCTATTTTTGTAGTTTCGTTTGACAAAACCAGTATTTTCGTTACTGTATCATAAAACAGTAGTTAGATGTGCAAAAGTAAAGAGTCAGTGAGCAAAAGAAACGGTATTAGGATTTTTTTACATCTAGAATAAAACTACTCAATAGAAAAAAGACAAAAACAAAAAAACAATTGAAAACGTAACATATCAAGGTGCAAGAACAGCAAACATATCTATGTCCGGATACATAGCAAATGTCTAAATTACCCATTTATTAATCCTTTTATCATATATTTTTTCTCTACAACTAAACTTAAAACATAAGCAAATAAAAAGAAATGTAAATCTATTATTTTTTCTTTCTTTTCTCCTTCCTATTCATGAGCGGTTATTTTTCTTAGTAGCCACATTAGCAGCGCTTGGAATGATTTTAGGCGCGGCCTATTCCCTTTGTCAAACGACCAACGATTCTAAAAATTATTCATCGTCGATTAAACTTTTTATAAAAGAAGATGAGGAGACGAAGAATTATCCAAGAGATATAACTGTGAATCTGAATGTAGGATTACATATAATTAATCCACAACTAGGTCTATAAATGGATAACCGAATATCTGACATCCGTCTGAGGTTGTACTGAAAATATAGGATATTATCCGAAATTTTGGATATCGGATAATACCAATATGTTATAGGATAATTATCTGATATCCGATAACATAAATATTTGTATATAAAATTACTATTATAAGTAAAATTTATCTAATTTTTTGATGTGTGTTGATGATTTTATTTGAAAAAAAACGAATGAATAACAAATTCATCAAAATTTATTTGGTGTTACATTTGTAAATCATGAGAAGAAGAAGTGCTTAAGCACACATGGTTAAATTAGATTATTTTTTTTTGCTTTTGATATAATATTCAGATAATTACCGGAAACAATTAATATTACGGATATTCCATTAATATCCGTTGATATTAATGAAACGGATACGGAAACACAATTTTAATATCCATTGATAATTATCGGATACGGATATCCGAGTATTATTAACGGATTCAGATATGGAATGACCATTATTCGTTCCGTTAAGTACCGTTGACAGGCTTATCCACCACCAATTGAAGAAATCCAACAACAAAACGAAGAAATCATCAATCAAGAAGTGGAAACACCTCAACAACCATTTAATCCAGGACTTCTATTAGATAAGAATCGACATACCCACAATTTTTCGTTGCTTTAGTGTGCTTTAATAGGTTAGTTTAGTTCAACTTCAGATTTAGCTTCAGTGAGGTTTACGGCTAGGTCTTATTGTGATTTCCTAACCATAAACCCTTTTCAAGCTAGGAATTGATGAACTCCTAGCCGTAAAATAGGAACAGTTGATTTTACTGATAGGAAATGATGGACTCCTAGTTGTAACTATGTTTTTCAAAATGTTATTTTCCTCACAAAAAATTTAGCCATAAATAATGATTACTTGCATAAAATTAATAGTAACAATTTGTTTAGTTTTATGGCTAAGTTTTTTATGTACAAAAGCTAATTGTTGGTTGATCTGAAAGTTTTTACGGCTAGGTCGATGTGTTGAAAAGCTAGCCGTAAGTACATTTGAAAGTTCAAAAATTATGCTTAATGTTTTATGGCTATGTCGATATATTGAATCTAGCCGTAAGTGGTTCTGAAATGGAACAAAAAAAATATATTCTTTGTTTGTTAACTTTTGAGCTTTATTTTCTTGTTATATCTACTAAAGGAAAAAGAAATCATAAGAAGTAACACCAAAAAATCTTTGGACTGTAACCCTCGTAACAAGATTTCGTTGGGTGCAAGCCAAAGGAACAAAGGTGCACTTGTCATTGGTGGACCAATACAAGAAAAGAGTGAACGTGCACTTATGATTTTCAACAAAAAAATCAAGAAATAGAACAAGATAATTCCCAAGTAAATGTTGTTCCGCGGAAAAAGAAAAGAGCATCATAACAAGTTATTGAAGGTTTAATATTATTTCCTAAGAAATAGAATGGAAGACCTTAGGGTGAACCAAGATATAAGACCGAAATCTTATTCATGGGATACAAAGGTATGTCAGACAGAGGTATTAATCTTAATCCAAGAATTTATATATTATTGTTGTTTTTTTATCGATAAGAAATTTGGTGCTGACGAGTTTCGAACTCAGGTCACTGGTATCACCATCCAGTGACTTCACCACTGTACTAAAGTGATATAGGAAATGTGTGTGTGTGTATATATATTATTGATTTATTTACTTTGGTGTTTCTTTGGTTAACAATTTTAGAATTTGTGTAGGATCATAAAACTGCAGTCCTGAAACTGAAACACCAGAAGGCGGATTATTGGTATTTGGGTTTAGAATACGATGCGAGGGTAACCTTGCTACAAGCTTTAGGGTTATTTCCTGTAATTTTTTCACATCAAAAGAAATTTGACGTTGTTACGGTATGGAATGATTCTGGCCTGGAACAACAACGTTTCATCTCTCATTCGGTGAGATAGCTATCACTCCAGATAATGCTCACCAAATAACCGGCTTGCCTGTGGATGAAAAAGTTGTGTTTGAGGGTTTCAACAATGCTCTTCCTTTCAAGACCTTTATGTGATGGTTGAAGAAATGCTTGGGTGGAGCCAAATTGAAGCCGAAGAAGAGTTTGTGATGGCTTCCGGAGCGAAACCTAATGCACAAAGAGTAAAAAACTAGGATGATGTAAGGGAAGCATTCCAATAACAAGAAATATATTGATGGCTCTTTTGAGGAGGAAAATTCGGAACTGTAAGGAGAAGCTTAAAAATGAACAAGTGGTGATGCACGAAGCAAAAGTTCGACATACGGTTTTTGCTTTCTTGTTATACTCTCTTGGCACCATAATTTTTCCAGGTATTTCGGCGAACAGGGTGAATGCTTACTATCTACAGTTGTTGAGAACCCTCAGTCTCAATCCGGATCAGAACAAGATACCTGAGTACTCGTGGGCACCGCCACCCTCTCTTTCTTACTTAACATTCTTAGAAGAGCTTCAGGGGGGAATGCCACACAAATTGCAGGGAACGTCGGTCTTCTCCAAGTATTTTTTGTATTTCATTTCCAAATTAGTTGTGATTTCATGTTGTTTTTGTGTGTGTTTTGTTTATGTATAATTTTATCTTTACACAGGGATAGTTACAACAAATTTCCTCGTTTGAGACCTTCTGAGGATACACTTTGGCAAGAGGATCATCCTACATGATGCATATACCCCTTCACAGGAAACCAACAAAAGGATATGAGGGAAGTTGGACATTTTTTATAGTTGAAGACGCGGTGTTTGACCCTTACTGCACACTCGTTACAAAGAAATATGATAAACGTGTGTTTTCAGATGTGACGACCTGCAATGGACCATTATTTCATCCGACAAGGTTCGTAATGTATAATCCTTATAGAACTCTCCGCCAAATTGGTTTTTTCCATAATATAGTTATCAAAAAGGTTTTTAAAATGGACAAAGAACACTCAAAGCTCTTTGAAACTAATATGAGATTGACCTACAATCCAGTACCCAAAACATAGTTTTTTTGCTTATATATCATTATCAATACTTCTTTATATAAAGAGGGAACTTTCATGATGATGTGTCAATACCATAGAACTTCTGAATAATTAGAGCACCACATGGAAGGACATTGAAAAAAAGAGTCATATTTTGAAAAAACATCAATCCAAAAAGAAAAAAAGGTTGAAACAGAGAGTCACCAAAAAGAAGATTGTGGAAAGTTAAATCAACACACTAAAAGACGCATCCCAATTGTAAAACTAAAAGTTACTTAAAGTCATCTTCAATTAACACTGGATTTTGATATTGGGCTCAAGATAAAGTGAGACCCTCAATTCCTCCTCCTGGATGGTCCAAAGTTATGTGTTTTTAAAGCTCCAAATCCAATACTATTTATGGTTTCCTCTTCTTTTCAACAGCAGAACATAACAAAAATGAAAGAAAAAATAACAAAGTGGAGTTTGATTCCATTAACATTAACAGTATGAACTACCATTTGAAATCATTACCATCTTTTGTTCTATTCATATTAAAATGAAATATTATATGTAGCATTGTTTTCAAACTTTTAGCATTGTCCAAGAAATAGTCATTTTCTTATTGTTGGACATCATACATTTGATAAAATTCAAAAAACATATGTATGTTAAATTTCATAGTTTGACTTCGAGTTATGAATCATATTTCGTATGCAAAATGGTTAGCAACTTTCACTTATGAGAGTGGAAGCCTAAACCCAACTATTTATAAACAGTGGCGGAACTAGAAGTTCATCAAGGATGGATTTGTTTAGATTTTTACCTGGGTTTAAGTTTAAAGATTAGGCTTAAAATTTTATAAAACATAAGATAGGCTTGAATTTTTTTATTTTTATAAGCTTTTGAGGGGAGCTTGAGTCTGGATAAGTCAGGTTCTAGTTCATCCCCTGTTTATAAAAATGGTATGTTTTTGTAGGTTGTTAGTGGCAGCTGAAGTTACATCCTAGAATAAAGATTAATTATATAAATTTTGAATGTAGGAGACGGAAAAAGAAAAAACCAGGACAATTATTGTGAAAAAATACTTGCAAAAAATTAACGAGTTTGGTCGCTAGATCATTTTCACTGGAAAATTCCACAGTCCCTGGAAAGGTAATTGTATTAAGAAAATTAATTTAACTACTCATATAGATTTACGAGAGTGTAGTTTGAAAGTTCTCTTAAATTTACATTTTATTTGAATTTTATGGTGTTAGTGAATTTTATCGAATGTATTGAAGGAATAAATTGAGCCACACATGCATATTGGAGATTGAAGCAGGATCTACCAGCTGGTTGGTGAAATTAAATAGAACTTTATAACTATATCGTATGTTTCCATAGTTTGAGCTTTGAGGAGAACACTATATTATCATAAAGTTATCCAAGTTGTATTCTAAGGTTTTCGTTTCAGCTTAAAGTTATACGGAGACCCGTATGTATTAGAGCTTGTCTATTTGATCACCAAAAGATATCATGTTTATAACAATATTTGTCGATGCTATTTTCACTCGATCTTTTCATCTAAAGGGTTTTATATATCAATGAATACCTCTTTTCACAAGTATCCCTTGAATCTAACAATATTCTTTAATAATTGTGACTCTTCGCAGAAAATTTATGTATTCATGGTAAATTCTCTTAAACTCTAATTACCGAAAAAAAATTCCTTTGGAGAAGCTAATGTAATTTTTTTTTTTTGGACATCAGTCCTAAACTTTATATGGGACTTGCAACATTGTTGATAAGGTACAGATAAATTTTGGGACTAGCCCGTGCGTTGCCCATGCATAAAGAACTTGTGTATATATGTAAATCGCCTTATGTTTACCATTACGCAGTTGCAACATGTTTGGAAAAAAAAGTTCACAACCATCTTTTTCTTCTTTATATTAGAGCTTGTCTAACAACTAAAGGTAGAAGTGTTTTTCAGAAGTTCTAAATAATTATGAAGTTTGCAAATTAACATTAGCTTTTGGACTTTTATATCCAAACAACTTCTTAATGCACGAGGGGTCCGGCAATCAATTAATGTTGAACACTGCCCTTACAAAATCAGACTCGGCCCTACCCCTAATCAAACTTTCACCTATCACCGGGGTGCCTAGCCATCCGGTGCAGAGTTAAGGTAGGATTTTACTGTAATTAACTAGCAAAACCTGACAAAGGCTGAAATCCTTTTTAAGTGTTTTAACCTTATACACGCGAGTTCTAGAGGTTTGCAGTTGCAACTTGCAACTTTGCAAGAGACTCGCTATTTTTCATTATTCTACAGGAAATTTCTTAGATCGATTAAACATGCCTAATGCATGTATGAGTGGTAAGTGTATGGTCTCCAGTGAAGTGGGGATAAATTGAATGGGAACCTTTATTTTATTTTGATCGATTGATTGGAAAACTTCGTAAACATACATTTGTCCTTGGCAAAAGTAAGGACCTCTCGACATTTAATGACAACTTTAACATATCCCTAAGTACACGGCTCATTGTCATACGCTGGGATGTATCCTTTGCATGCTTCGGCTAGGGATGCCAAAATCCCATAAATGCGATACTGCTTTCTACAGCAGTGTTTACTTTTTTATCTCTAACTTTTGCTAAAAAAAAAACTGTTAATCCAGGTCCAAACGCAGTCTATTTTTTACTGCAACTAAGCAACAATATTTCCAAAGCTTTTAATCAACTTTTGATGCGGAGAAACATCAAAAGTAATTAAGACTAAAATAATTTCAAGTCAACATGATCTGCATAAACGTAAATACGTCACTCCACGTGAGAGTAAGCTCAAACAGTAAGATCATCTCGGCAACGGCAAGATACCAACATGAACATATATAACGTCTCAAGTTCAAGGCTTCAAGTACCTTATTAGAATTACTATAATTAATATTTCTTCTATTTTTTAAAAAGTGTTATTATCAATTTTTTATTTTAACCTAAAAATAGATCAATCTAAAAAATAATAGTAATTTTTTTCTTAAAACGGAAATAATATTAATTTTTAACGGGGATGATAGTATTATTATGCATTATCTAGCATTAATACCCTAATAAAAAATTTGGTGGGTTGCAGTAGGGCCCACAAGATGGCTCACAGTCCTAGAATTCATGGGGTGCCTTTCTGTCTGTCTGATCAGCCGATCAGGTATCTAATATAAACCACATCCTCCAGCAGTTAATAAGTAATCAATCAATGATACAGAATATCAGATGTCACAGATCATCTCTATGGTATTTCAGCCTGCTCTTATCTCTCCGTTTATGTTGGGGAGCAGGAAAAAAAAACTAGCTTACTAGAGGCGTAAAAACCACATAGAAACAACCAAGATCATTCACCATAAAAAAAAACACGAGATCAAGAGAGCACCATGAACAGTGTCTTCCGGAATAATTAAAATGAGTGCTCACCCCAAAATGAAGTCATTACTATCTTACTTATCTGTGGCATACACTGTGGTGTTTGACAAACAACAGACCTCACACGTGAAGTCAGTAAGGGCTGGCAAAGCTCACAAGTGGGTGCCTCCTCCTCCGTTGACAACTACGACGCTTCCTATATATAAAATCTACAAACGATGTGGGTTTGGCTTACATTGTTGGAGAAAATAATTTTATGTGTTTTGTTTTTTGTCTTGGATTGACTGGAACTTAGGACCAAAGGGTCATTAAGGACACTAGCTCATTTTCACTATTTATGAATGAAACTTTTAGTCTCACATAAAAAAAAATTAAAGATGTTGCCTCTCCATATTACTAAGAAAATTGCATCTAAGAATGGTCTTTTGGGTCAACACACTTTTGTGTGACGGAGAAGACTTAGGCAATGGGTTAGTTGGTGCAACCACACATTTCACACACACGCGGTGCTTCGCACACCGTCCGGTCGGACGGGCGGACCGAGCTCGGTTGTGGGTGTGGGTGTGGGTCAACCAAGACTTATCTTTTTTTCGACAAAATTCTTTTGATATATTTTCCAAATGAGTTTAAACATAAAAATAAATTATCTTAATGGGGGGGGTCTGATCCGGCGGAATATATTTTACTTACCAAAAAATTTCTCTGGAAGTAATTGTTATTTTGAATTCTGCCTGTTTTCTTTCCGTTTTGTCTTTTATGTCCACGATCCATGCACGGAATTGATTGAGAATCAATTGTCATCAATTGTCATCAATTGCCATTACTACCAGTCTTTGGTTTCTTCCTATAAAATAACTCAGAAATTTTCATTTCAATTCATACCAGAAGCGGCTACTATCCCGTCTTTTTTTCCCCTCTTCCTGCTTTGTTTTGCGCTTTGCATGTTTACTTCCCTTCTGCAATTGATGTGGAGTTCGTTTGAGTGGGTGACTAGTATTTTGCTTATACTAGTCATAACGGGCATTTCTATCCTGGGCACATCTACATTGTGGGGTATAGCATCTCTCATTTTTGAGGAGTACCGGCGGACTATTGTGTTAAGGATAATTTACTGAGCAGGTGGCTCTGTCCTTTGTGTGCAAATCATTGATTTCAATTCAGAGATTTATTTCACTTTAACATCATTTGTTTTCAAGCTTTTTATTATTGCAAATCCAACAATCTTAACACAATATCACTTCTTCTGTAACAATGGGTAAAAATTATATTGACAGACAAGAAAAATTCAGTGGGAAGGATTTCAAAAGATGACAATCAAATATGTTTTTTTTCCTGAGTTTTCATATGCTAGATGATCTTGTTCTGAAATCTTTTGATGAAAGTTTGAATAATGTTAGAGATGAAAGGGAATTGGACAGGTGGGTTAGGCAGAACTATATGGCTACAAACCATATTATGAATTGCTTAGAGGATGCACTATATGATTTTTACAATGCAAAAGAGAATTTTTCTGCTTTTGATTTATGGGCTGCTCTAGAGGAAAAATACCAAGCTGAAACTAGTAGAAGTAAGAAATTCTTGGTAGCTAGGTTCTTGGAATATAAAATATCGAATGACAAATTTGTGGTTGTTCAATTCCTTGAACTTCAGTGTATTATCAATGAAATTCTTGTTGAAGGCATGATGATAGATGAAACTTTTCAAGTGTTTGTTGTGATTGAGAAATTACCGTCTTCTTGGTCAGAATACAAATGTAGATTGAGACATGAAACTGGTGAAGTTAGTATGGTTGACTTGGGTAAGAAGATTCATGTGGAAGAATTACTGTGCTCCAAAGACAAGAACATATCTTCTGCAAGGGACATGTCCAACAAGGCTCATGTAATTGAACACAAGTATTCCAATAAAGAAAAGGGTGAGAGCAACAAACGCAACCCTAAGCCTAGTCCTCACAAGAAAGGTATGTTTCAGAAATACAAATCTAGCATTGGTAAAATTAAGGGTGCTTATTATGTTTGTGGAAATCCTGGCCATATGAAAATTCACTATAGAAAACGTAAAGATTTTAATAACAAGAAAAATATTATTAATTTGGTTGAAAACAACAAAAAAGGAGTTTTCTAGTACGGTGTCTGAAGTTAATTTGGTAACCAATGTGAGAGAATATTGGGTAGACTCTGGTGATACCAAGCATGTATGTGGAAACAAAGATATGTTCACCTCCTATCAGAAGGTAAGGGAAGGGGAGAAACTCTACATGGATAACTCATTTGCATCACAGGTTGCAGGAAAAGGCAAAGTTGGATTGAAGCTCACTTCTGGCAAGACTCTTACATTGAATGAAGTTCTTCATGTTCCGCACATCTGTAAAAATCTTGTTTCTTGTGGTGTTTTAGATGATAAGGGTTTTAAAATTGTAATTGAATCTGGCAAAGCTGTTGTCACTAAGGGTAAGGATTATGTGGGTAAGGTTTATAAGAATGAGGGTCTCTATAAACTTAATGTAACCTCTGATGAAATGAATAAAATTGATTCTTCTGCTTATGTTTGTGTGTCATTAAATATTTGGCATGGTAGACTTGGACATGTAAATTATAAGTCAATGCATAAACTAGCTAGCGTAGGCTGCATACCCAAATTTAGTTTGGATAATGAACATAAATGTGAAGTATGTGTAGAATCAAAATATGCTAACAAACCCTTTAGGAAAAATATTCAGAGAAATTCTAAACCCTTAGAATTAATTCATTCAGACCTAGTTGACATGAAATCAGTTCAAACTAGAGGTGGTAAGAAAATGTATGTCACTTTTATAGATGGTTGTACGAGGTATTGTCACATATATTCTTAAAGGTAAGGATGATGCCTTAGAAGCCTTTAAGATGTATAAACTAGAAGTTGAAAACCAAACGAGAGCTACCATTAAAACTGTTAGGTCTGACCGTGGTGGTGAGTATGTAATTCCTATAGGAGATTTTTGCATAGAACATGGCATTATACACGAAGTAACCCCTCCTTATTCACCACAATCTAATGGTGTGGATGAACGGAAGAACTGAACCCTTAAGGAGATGATGAATGCTATGTTAATTAGTTCAGGATTACCAGCAAACTTTTGGGGGGAGGCCGTCCTCTCAGCTTGCTATATCCTAAACAGAGTACCCTTAAAAGGATCATATAAAACTCCATATGAACTAAGGAAAGGTAGACAACCTTCTTATGCATACTTCAAAGTGGGAGGGGGGTGTTTGGCTAAGGTTTCCATTCCTCCTCCTAAGAGAACCAAGATATGACCCAAAACTGTTGATTGTGTCTTCATAGGGTATCTTGAGCATACTACTGCATATAGATTTATTGTTGTAAGTTACGAAATTTCTTAAATTGGCGTGAATACTATTTTGGAATCTAGGGATGATGTGTTCTTTGAAAAAGTTTTTCCATTGAAATATGATTCTCGCATGATATGCGTTGTTCCCCTAGATGTCCCTTCGACCAGTCATACAGTACCTTTAGAGGAAGATGAAGTTGATTTTGATCCTAGAAGAGGTAAAAGGCTTAGAACTGAAAAATATTTTGGGCAAGACTTCATAACATGCTTAGATGAGGCTGATCCACAGACTTATAGAGAAGCCATGACTTCTTCTGAAGCTCCATGGTGGAAAGAATCTACCATTAGTGAAATGGATTCCATCATTCAGAATGGTACTTGGGAGATTGTAGATTTACCTCTAGGGTGTAAACCCATAGGTTGTAAATGGATCTTCAAAAGGAAACGTAAGGTAGATGGAACTATGGAAAAGTATAAAGCTAGAGTAGTAGCTAAAGGCTATAAACAGAAAGAAGGTGTAGATTTATTTGATACTTATTCACCTGTTACAAGAGTTACTTCTATTAGGATGTTAAATGTCATTGCTGCCATTCATAACTTAGAGATACATCAAATGGATGTAAAGATAGTTTTTTCTAAATGGTGAATTAAATGAAGAAATTTGCATGGACCAACCTGAGGGCTTTGTAGTGAAAGGTTCTGAAAACAAAGTTTGTAAACTGAAACAATCTTTGTATGGTTTGAAACAAGCACCTAAACAGTGGAATGAAAAATTTGATCATATAATGATTTCTAGTGGTTTTAAAATCCATGAATCTGACAAATGTGTTTATACTAAACTTGTGAATGATTCATGTGTGATTGTATGCTTGTATGTTGATAATATGATTATACTTGGTACAAACATGGATGTGATTAATTCCACTAAGAACATGCTAAATGAGAACTTTGATATGAAATACTTAGGCCCCGCTAATATGATCTTAGGATGAAAATTAGAAGAAATTCTAATGGATATAGTCTTAGTCAATCTCGTTATGTTGAATCTGTGCTTAAAAAATATAATCAATTTGATTGTAAACATGCTTGTATTCCGTATAATCCTTGTTGTAGACTCAAAAATAATAAGGGTAATGAAGTTTCACAACTTAAATATTCACATGTCATAGGAAGTATGATGTATTTGATGCACTGTACGAGACCAGACATTGCTTATGTTGTGAGTAGATTGAGTATGTATACTTGTAATCCAAGGCATGAGCATTAGGATGCACTTATTAGAGTGTTGAGGTACTTGAAGTATACTTTGACCTTTTGTTTGAATTATGAGAGGTACCATGCCGTCCTTGAAGGATTTTGTGATGCAAACTTGATATCAGACTCAGAGGAGTCTAAGTCTACGAGTGGATATGTTTTTACTCTAGCTGGTGGGTCTCTTTCTTTGAAGAGTTCCAAACAGACATGTATAGCTCGATCCACTATGGAATCGGAGTTTATTACGTTAGATAAAGCAGGAGAGGAAGCTTGCTTGGCTAAGATGCTTTTTAGAAGACATTACTTTCTGGCATAGGCCTGTGCTAGATATATCTATACATTTTGATAGTCAAGTTGCAATAGCTAATGCTAAAAACAGCAACTATAATGGGAAGTCTATACACATTCATAGAAGACATAATTCCCTGAAACAACTAATCTCAACTGGCGTTATTTCTGTTGACTTTGTTAGTTCTAAATTGAATATCGCGGACCCTTTGACGAAAGGTTTGTCCAAGGAGATAGTTAGTAATGCATCGAGGGGGTGGGGCTTAAGCTCACTAAATAAACTTGTCATGAAGGATACTCAACCTTGCTGACTGGAGATCCCAAGATCAAGGTTTTGAATGAGACAACTAATTTGTGGTGGGTTAAAACAAACATTATCATAGAATTTCATTCTATGTCCCTTCCCTATGGTGTAGACGTGATAGTGTGATTGCATGTGGAGGATGACTTTTAAATAAGTCTTAATGATTTCTATAGTTTCAATTTAAGATTGAAGTTGGGTGTAGCAGTAAACACTCTTGATGGAACTTACCCGTCTGAATAAGGAAGTGGGACGTTTCCTATGAGAATAGAGTTGATTCTCTAGAGCATTCTGAGAAACGGGATAAGTCCAGGGACAAAATTGACACAATGGCACGAACATGACAGCACCTGGAGAGATATCACGTGTGGAAGTTATTGATGAACTACACCAAACGATGGCATTTCAAGATATCGTGTCCACTGTCCATCAAGTAGTTGTGGTAATTTCTCACTAAGCAAAGGTTCAAGACCTTATGGACACCTCTTGCCTATAGTGGTATTTCTCGCTTTCTGATTTCTGATTTCTGATTTTTATCGGTTTTTCATTCATGTAGGGGATTGTTGGAGAAAATGAATTTAAGTGTTTTGTTTTTGGTCTTGGATTGGAACTTAGGGCCAAGGGGTCACTAAGGACACTAGCTCATTTTCACTATTTGTGAATGAAACCTTTAGTCCCACATAGGAGAAACTAAAGATGTTGCCTCTCCATATTAATAAGAAAATTGCATCTAAGAGTGTCCATTTGGGTCAACACACTTTTGTGTGAGGGAGAGGACTTTGGCAATGGGCTAGTTGGTGCAACCACACATTTCACACACGCGCGGTGCTTCACACCGAACCACGCACGCCGCCGCCGTCCTATCTCTCAGAATTTCTTAACTCTCTTTTGTTATTCACTTCTTTTTTCTTTTTTCATTCCTATTCTATTACTCTCTTACAAACTGAAAGATACAAATGTCTATTTATAGGAAGTACATAACCGGGTCAGGCTCGGGTTCGGGTGTGGATGTGGGTCAACCAAGACTTATCTTTTTTTCGACAAAATTCTTTTGATATATTTTCCAAATGAATTTAAATATAAAAATAAATTATCTTAATGAGGGGCATCTGAACCGGTGGAATATATTTTACTTACCAAAAAATTTCTCTTGCAGTAATGGCTATTTTGGATTATGTCAGTTTTCTTTCCGTTTTGTCTTTTATGTTCGCGCTTCATGCACGGGGTTGATTGAGAATCAATTGTCATCAATTGCCATTACTACCAGTCTCTGGTTTCTTCCTATAGAATAAATCAGAAATTTTCATTTCAATTCATACCAGAAGCGGCTACTATCTCGTCTTCTTTCCCATCTTCCTGCTTTGTTTTCCGCTTTGCATGTTTACTTCCCTTCTGCAATTGTTGTTGAGTTCGTTTGAGTGGGTGACTAGTATTGTGCTTATACTAGTCATAACAGGCATTTGATCTGTCCTTGACACATCTCCGACGTGGGGGTATAGCATCTCTCATTCTTGATGATTACCCGCGAACTACTGTGTTAAGGACAATTTACTGACCAAGTGGTTTTGTCCTTTGTGTGCAAATCAATGATTTCAATTCAGAGATTTATTTCACTATAACATCATTTGTTTCAAGCTTTTTATTGTTGCAAATCCAACATATATATATATGCCGTGATTTTTTAGGTACCTTTCAGGAGCCCTCTGCCTCCCAAAAGTAGGCAGCAGCTCTGCCCAAATGGCTGAAAGGGAAATCCTCGCTGGCTAGAAGCAAAGTGGCGAAAGAGCAGCACCGGGATGTAATTGTTCTGCTAGGAGACGATCAAACAGCCGAGGGAACGCAACCACTGAGGGAGCAATACTAAGAAGTCTTCAACAAAAACTCTGTTCTCGAAGAGTTCTTAGGTAATTTGGGACTTTATTTTTACACAATGTGCCCTGTTAACTAGGTGATTTAGTATACTAATTCTTGAACCAAACCAGAAAAAACTAACACACCTTTGTCCAGAAGGACCAGAGCTGCAATACAAGTTGCACCTGGTGGAGCCAAATATTAATTAACGTCAGATGGGAATAGCGGGGCACCGTTACTGTCAAATGTCACAATTAAATGGGATTTCATATAATTACAATCAACTTTCACTGTCATCTCCCTTCGATATCCCCAAAGCAGGGTTACTTCAACTTTCATTGTCATCATCATCCGAGTATGTGATGGATATTTTCCAAAATCTTTAACTACTTATATTGGTGAGACAGCAGCTAAGATTCACTGTTTCATAGTGTTGATAAACCTTCAAGAATTTGACATATTTTAACACATAGTTAACCAAAATGGAAGTAACTATGGTGTAAACATATGCCTTATAAACCCAAGGATGTTATGATAAGATGGTGTTGATGTGTGGCTCGATAAAACACACACGAAATAGATAAAAATAGTTCCACGTAGAATAAATAGAGTTTTATATGGAGATTAATAAGCTAGATGGTAGCGGACCTTTTAGATCCAGCAGATAGTTCATCCCTTCTGGGATATGCCTAGGGGCGAGTTGGTCCCGGATTTGGTACTTCTCCACACCACAGGTCCATAACTTCACCTTGAAACCTATCAATTTGTTTCGGTTCAGTACCTTAGCTAAGAAATACAAGCCCAAGTTTCTTCCAACGACCCTTCCAGGACTAAACTTGCTCATAAACCCGTCCTACAACGTGTACCTTAGCTACGGACTTTGTTAGTTTCCTTTTTGAGTAATTACGACATGGTATTAGCTTCAAAGTATTCTAAGAGTTAGGGAGCATTCCTTTCTTGTTGATCACCGAAAACAAATAAATTATCTTCTAAATTTATTTTAAAAAATTATACTTAAATAAAAACGTGAAAAATATTATTGTTATAATTTAATACCACAAATCTATCTCCCAAAAGCGAATACCATTAGGGAGTTGTTAGGCTTGCATCATCTTTCATTTAAGTAATCATTAGGCTTTCCGCAAAAAAATATGCTTCCTTCTTCGCATTCAAGGGCTGTGAAATCGTATGCGAGCCCCTTGCACGTGTTCGGAAAATTACCTCGGGGATAATAAAGCTTGCCAATTTCTAATCTACATTCACATAAGAGCGGCACTTGTGTATAGGCCATGCCTTGGATTTTGGTTTCCTCTGGCATTCCTAAGACAGCGGACACTCTTGGTTTTACACGGTAAATTGAATGCAACGGATGCCCCATATATTCTTCTTCTGTAAGCCTGAATATGTTTCTAGTGCCAATCTGACTGTGCCAAAATCTACAGTAAGCATGTTCACCACCCATCTTGTGATTTGGCAATGTTTCTATGGCCACGACAAATACAGAGCAACTACCAGAAGAATAAATCACTCAACTCTCACACAAACTCTCGATATACTATCTAAACTAGCCTTAATGTTTATTTACACATTGAAACCTCGGATCTAAGTGTACTTTATTTATAGGCTTATACAAAAGAATTCTTAATATAGACTTAGAGTACAATTAGGAAACCTTGAACCTAAAAGTAGGATTATACGATTCTAGCTACTCAATGCAAGAGCTTCCTTCAATTAAGGCAAGGGTAACATTGAACCCTATCAAGTTTTGAGATTTTTATACGATAGTCTCTGGTCTGACTGTTAGTTCAAGTATAATAAGCACTTATATAGGCACAATAAAAAAAAAAAAACCAACATCATTAACCTAACACTAAGTTGAGATTTGAATTTAACGTGTTCTCAATAGTTGAGAAACACTAAGTAAATCTTGTGTATATATAATATTAAAAGGATTACAAGATAGGTAATACAAGATATACAAAAATATTTACAAAGATATTGCTTGAATAGAAAGAGATATAACAAAAAAAAGTGATACAGTTGTGACTTATTAAGTCATGACTATAATATGTCTAACACTCACCCTCGATCTAAGCGGATTATAAACGACATGGAACTTAGAGCGTAATGCACAAAAGTGATCCTTTGGAGTAGATTTTGTAAAGATGTATGCAACTTGATCCCTAGATGAAACAAAACGAACATCTAATTGACCACTTTGAACTCTCTCATAGTCAATTTATATGTGCTTTTTACGACCATGAAACACCGGATTCATTGTGAGACAGGTTGCTCCCAAATTGTCACACCAAAGAGTGGGAGAAAAATGAACGGAAGCCTGAAGTTCTCGAAGAAGAGATTCAATCCACATTAATTCAGCGATGGCAATAGCCAAACCACGATACTTGGATTCAGTACTTGACCAGGAGACTGTTATTTGCTTACGAGAGCTCCAAGAAATAAGAACCAAGATAAACACATTAACCACTCGTAGAGCGACGATCAAGATGATCACCCGCCCAATCAGCATCAATATATGTCGAAAACTGGGATGTAGATTTAGTTCGGGACGAAGTAGAATACCAAAGGTAGAAGTATGATGCACATATAGAAGTCTACGCTTAACAATAACCAAATAAGCTTCTGTAAGTTTATGCATAAATTGAAATACCTTATTAACTTCAAAGGCAGTGTTTGTCCTTGTCATGGAGAGATACTGAAGACCCCCAACTAAAATCCTGTATATAGTAACATCAGACAATAAAGGACTGTCAATTGGATGTAGATCAGTGGAGGTGCTGAAATGAGTGGTGACTGATTTTGCCCCTTGCATGTTGGCAAGAACAAGCAGGTCTTCAATATAGCTATGTTGTAAAAGAAACAACCCACCAGAAACTTGTGTGACCTCTATGCCAAGAAAATATGAAAGAGAACCTAGATCATTGAGAGAAAACTCATTGTGAAGAATAGTCATAAGTGATTGCAGACATCCCATAGAAGATCCTGTTAAAATAATATCATCAACATACACCAAAAGAAATATAATACCCTTAGCCGATGGTCGAATGAATAAAGAAGTGTCAGAAAAAGAGATTACAAAACCAAGTTTCTGAAGAAAAGAGCTAAGACGAGTATACCATGCACGAGGAGCCTGTTTTAGGCCATAAGTAGAACGATGGAACTTTCAAACATAATCTGGAAACTGAGGATCTGTGTCACCAGGAGGTTGTTTGATGTAAACTTCCTCAGTGAGAATTCCATTGAGAAAGGCATTTTGAACGACGAATATGCCAATGGTAAGAAAAGGCTAGTGTCAATATAATACGAATAGTGCAAGGCTTAATAACCGTACTGAAAGTCTCACCATAATCAATACCTTCTTGTTGATTGAAACCCTTTGCAATCAAACGAACTTTACGACGTTCAATGGTACCATCAGCTACTCTTTTCACATGAAAACCTATTTGTAACCAATAATGTTTTGATTAGGAGGAGGTGGATCAATGAACCACGTCTCATTCTTCATTAGTGCATAGTATTCCAAATCCATAAGAGGACGCCATTTAGAATCAATTTTAGCCTGAGAATAACACGAAAGCTCAAACAAATCATCAGTGAGTTTAACATGTTTTAAAGCTACAAGAAATTTCTTTTAAAATATGTCTTTTTTTCCCGTGTAACCATTGGATGAGCATTATTAGTTGGTGCTTGCAAAACTGTGTTGACTGATTATGTATTTGTGGGAGGTGTCCTAGCCGGTGATGCAAGCGTATAAGGAATTAACAACAATTTATTCTCAGCAACAGTTGATGAAGCAGACAGCATCTTGTTGACTCTCTGCAAATCTGACATGAACTTGTCAGAAGATATTGCTTGTAAGGTAGGCACAGACCTGTCAGAAGCAGCTGTACCTGGTGACCCTGCAGTACTTGATGACGTTGAAGTACTTGGTGACACTGAATTACTTGGTGATGCTGAATGAAGTGGCTGAGATGATGGCATATCAGTAAGAAGATGAGTAGGTGTGGAAGCAGGTGAGGAGATAGATGGACCTGGTATATGGACGTCCCTAACAGGAGAATCATTCTCACAAGAATTGTTTACTGCAACTGGGTTTCGAAGTGTCTCAAATGAAATTGATACAAGAGAAACTTAGAGCCCAAGTGAGATAAAATAGTGGGGAAAATGTTGGAAGAAGATGGTGAATAAAATACTTGTAAGGGCGACGGAAAAGAAGGTAGTGCAGCAGGGGTAGTAGAAAACGAAAACTTTTCTTCAACAAAGATAACATCACGAGACCAGTAAACTCGACCAATGGGTAAGTGAAGACATCTTTATGATTTGTGATAAGCACTATAGCCTAGGAAAACACAAGGAGAGGAATGCGAATCCAGTTTGGTGCGACCATAGGGTCGAAGATGAGGAAAACACAGACAACCAAAGGTACTAAAGATAAATAATCAGGCACACGATTAAAACTTAATTCATAAGGAGATTTTAGACCAGTTGGAGCTGAAGAAAATCTATTCATAAGAAATGTAGCTGTAAAGAATGCATCGTACCAAAAAGATAGCGGAACGGATGCTAAAGACATTAAAGTAAGACCACTTTCGACAACATGACGATGTCTACGTTCTACTAAACCATTTTGTATGGAAGTATGAGGGAAAGATAAACGATGATGAATGTCATTAGATTATAAAATTATAGTGAACTTCCAATATTCACCACCATTGTCTGACTGAAACACCTTAATTTTAGTGTTAAAGAGATTCTCAACATGTTTAGAGAATGTAATAAAAATTTGCAACGCATCAGATTTATTATGCATAGGAAATATCCATATGAATCGACTAAAAGCATCAACAAACAAAATATAATAACGATAACCTTCATTAAATAAAATGAGAGCATGTCCCCAAATGTCTGATACAATCAAATCTAAAAGATGATCATAAACCATAGTGCTGGATTTAAAAGGAAATTTATGACTTATTCTCAAAACATGAGGAGGAAAATGAAAATTTAGAATTGGAAACCGGAAGACAATGACGAAGAACAATGGTTTGGACAGTACGTAATATTGGATGGTATAAGCGTTGATGCCAGGTTTGAATAGAAGCATGTTCTCCAACTAAGGCTTTAGGAGTGACATATTGAAGAGTGTATAAACCATCACGGAGTTGTCCCCTGAGTGCTACCTCCCCCGTAATTTGATCCTTAACAAGGAAAAAATCATCACAAAATTCAAAAACCACATCATTGTTACGACAAAATTGAGAGATTAATAGTAGATTGGGAGACAAGTGTGGAACATGAAGAAAATTAGAAAGTACAAACTTACGAGTGGGAGTTTTTAAAATGGTATTACCAGTATGGGAGATAGAAATATTTGTACCACTAGCAGTTTGAACCTGATCAGGACCAATATACTCAATCGAAGTCTGAAGATTTCCCAAGGTATGCTTCATGTGCTTAGTAGCACCACTATCGGGAAGCTAGTCATAGGTGTAAATCGGATTTTGATTGGCCAGATATGCAGTACAAGGTCCAACGGGTGATTGCCTACCTCCTTTTTTACTGTCATTCCTTGGTGGGGGACGTCGCGAAGGAAAGTAATTCTCATCAAATCGTTTCTAGCAATTGCGGGAATCATGATAAGGTTGCTCACAAATTTGACAAATAGTTGCTGGATTCCCATTCTTGGTAAGAGGAACATCACGAGCACGAGTAGCCTTGACGATGTTAGATTGATGGGGGGCAGGAAACGATTTAGTTTGTGCATCAACATGAAGATCATAAGCCAAAAGCATAGATTTAAACTGATCAGTTGTTATTAGACTCATAGTAGTAATGAGAGAACTGGCAACACTCTCATATGCCTAATTAAGACCCTTGGGTACATAATGAAAAAATTCTTTACCCGAAATTTCATGACCACTAGAAGCCAAAGAATCAACAATATTACAAACAGATTGAATATAGTCAGCCATAGATAAACTGCCCTTGGTGATAGTTTGTAGAGAAGACTTCAAATGAATAAGAGTAGCATCAGATTTGGATGCATAAAATTCAGTAAGTTTGGTCCATACCTCTGAAGACATTTGACAGGATTTTACCTTTGCTAAAATAGGTGATGTGAGTGACGATAAAATCAAGCCAAGTAATAGCTTATCAATGCGATTCTGATAGACACATTTTTATGTCTAATTTGTCACAATTCTTTATATTGGTAGTGCTCGATTGTGTATTAATTGTGTTGTTTTATGTATTTGTTAGTATTTTTGGGAAATAAACATTGTTGGAAAAATGGGCTCGAAAACGTGCTAAAGGCACCCTCACTTTGGATTCAAGGCACCACATTTTCTCATATTTGAATTTGATTTTGGCGGGAAATTTCTTTGTCGAACTGAATTTTCTACGGGATTTGGATGAGATTTTTGGAAGAGCTTAAGGCAAGATCAACTTCTTGCCTTATTTATAGGAGTATGTACGAGATTGGAAACTTGACAGAGCAAAATATCTCGTAAATAAGTGATATTCGCTAACACGGGAAAGAAGAAATAACTTGATTTCTTTCCTAATCTCACGCTAATTTGTTTATATGCTACTCCTGAGTATTTTGGAGAATCAGGGTAACAAAGAATACAAACAGAATCAAGACTTGTTTAAAGAAGAGAAAATTCAGAACCTGGAAAGAAAATATTCCCGAAGATGATCTCATTGAAGAAAAGATTATGTTTAACGATTTGGTGAATTTTGGTTGATTGTACTATAAATATTGGAGTCGAGAAGAGAGTTTTGGGAGGGAGGCTGAGAGCTAAGAAAAACAAAAGAAAAAAATTCAGTTTGTGTTCATGAGTTGCAGAGCGAAGGAGGAGGAGGAGGAGAAGAAGAAGACAGTGAAGACCAGTCGCATAATCTGTTGTTAAAGCCTTTAAACTAAACAACACCCAAGACCGGTCTTTTATTTCATAGTTGCTGTAACAGTCAGTTTGCTATGTCTAGTTTGAGATGATTTTGTAACAGTGGGTTCTATGACGTCTATACACCGTTGCAAATCTCTGTTTTATTATCTTTTCATCTTTGTGAACAACTTTTGAGCCATGAATCAATTTTTTGAGTGTGTTTCCAACATAATGAGATAATTCTCACTTAAGTAAGGCAATGGAGGAATACTTACACATGATTGATGGGTGATATATTTTTGTTTAATTATTCAATTTACTCTAGTTTAATTCACTTAATCACTTTTTTTGCATAGTTTTAGTTCAAACACATGATTTTCTTAATTATTTATCATTCAGTTTGATAGGTTATGCTTTGTTAAATCATTTGATGACCTATGCTTAATGTTTACAAGTAAAAATTTGAAAAAATTTCTGATTATTAGTGAGTTGAGATAAAAGAGGACTTAAAGATAACTAGAGTTTTAGAAATCTTGGTAAATCAATTCAATCATGAGTAGTAGTGGAATCCAGAGTCTTGGTTGCTTTTAATCCTATTGATATCACTTTCAATTTAATTTTATTTATTTTTAGATTACAAATTAGGTCTAAAACTAATCTCAACAAGTCCGAGCGAACGAACTTTCTTACCACTGTCTATAAATCACATCAGATTCCAAGAAAGAAAATTAAGGTTAGGAGAACCATCAGTGTTTTTAACCGGTGGATATTAGCTGGAAAACCATTAACAAAACCTTCAAGATCAATACCTTACAAATATGGTAAAAATTGTGCCTTCCAAAGAAGAAAATTGTGCCATGTGAGCTTTTCCAAAATAGCTCCACGAAGTCGAGCAAAAGGGACATCTGTCCATGATAAAGAAGAATAGGCTGAAATTAACTTAGTGCCTCCAGTAAAGTCAGATGTAATCGTCATTGCGATCTTAAAAAAAATTAAATCAAAGATGAAAAAAAATTGATGAATAAAAAACACAGGCCCTTGAAAACCAAGATGATACCAAGTTGAGACTTGAGTTTAACGTGTTCTCAATGGTTAAGAATCACAAAGCCAATCTTGTGTATATATTATATCAAAAGGATTACAAGATAGATAATACAAGATATATAAAAATATTTACAAATATATTGCTTGAATAGAGAAAATATAACAAAGGGAAGTGATACAGCCGTAACTTATTAAATCACGACACAATTCATGAAGTCTTCATAATCGTGTTCATGAGTAGCACCTCTTAGCTTCTCTTGCCAATAAAAATCGAGTTGAAATCCCCCATTATTTTCCACGGGTCATTAATTACAAAAGACCTGAGCTCATCCCCTAAAGACATGCTAATCACATCATGGCCCTGTAGAAGGTTTTAACAAAATACTCATGTTTTGGCCATGCCATTGGAAAGACGAGCCACTTCTCAGACTAAGTACAAGCAAACCAAATTCGGCCACCATTATGATCATTAAAATTATCCAAGAAACTCCAACCAGGCAACATAAAATTCTGAATTTTATCCTTATTAAGAGCACGAACCCGAGACTCAACTAGACCAATAATAGATGAACTGTTCCTGTGAATGAATGATAGAATCTCCTGTTTATTAGACCTCTAATATTCCAACAAGCCACCTTAATCATTGAGGATCATTGGGGCTTATATTCGACGAAGCGCTTATTCGCGCTCCTTATTCTATTTGATTTGCTCTCTGGCTCTTTTTTCGAGTCCAAATTTGGATTAGCAACAGTTACCAGCCCTGTGATTATCTTAATGATTGTCAGATGTTGTAGCTGTTGTTATGTTCAGTTTTACTTGATTATTATCTCCCAAAGCTTCTTCTGTTTCAGCATCTTGCCTCCAAGATCAGTCACTTATTAGTATTCAGAACCAAGTTAGCTGCAATGTCATCAGTTGAAGTTGTAAGTTCAAGTGAGTGCTCTGTCTCTTTATCATCCTGCTTAATGAGCACCTCATTAACCTCCAAATTTACTCCATTATCAGCACTATTCACGATCTTAGTGTTGACACTTGAATGATTGGCATCCTTTTCAACATCTATGTCACCAACTAGTTCAATAATGACTAATGGGGTATTTGTGTCATCATTCCTAGGTTCAGTTGCATTATCAGTGCGCGAGTTAATAGCAAGTTCTTCATCAACACTATCATCTGCTACATTATCCATTAACACATTGAATCCTAGATTTTCCTTCAAATTTGGGGCAGTACTTGTAGGAACATTCTTTTGTGACTTACCAACTGATATCCAGCCCTCACCATCTTCCAAATTAGTTACCTTGCTCTGAGCTTCATTATGTTTTGTTTTAGGAACCCATGTTTGAACAACTTTTTTCTGAGCTTTTGTGCATTTAGCATTTGTATGTCCATATATATCGCAAACCGTACAGCATGGAGGTATCCATGCATACTTAACTCTAATATATAGTAACTTATTTGCCATCGATGTTAAAAGACATATGACCTTAAGTTCAGTGTGAACATCAATCTCAACACAAATCTTATAAGGGCAATTCCTATGGAAGAAAAAATCATCCACATTTTTAAGATAATCCATATCTTAGCGGACCAAAAATAACTAATGTGGACGAATATATCATCCACATCTTTGTGAAGTCTAGATGCTATTCCTCAAACTTAAAAAGGTCGTTCTGGAGTAGTTCATCCAGTCATAGGCTGACCGGATACCCCATCCGAACATACATTAAATGTCCGAATGTATTTATTTATTTATTTCCTTTCTTATCCGGTCCCTCAGTGACTAGATGCAATAATAGTTATTTTTTCCATCCGGCCACTAAGTGTCTGGATTTGAAATGTTGTTATTAGGGACGATATACCAGTTCCTAATGTATAGCAACGGGTTGTGTTCAAACGCGACGGTTCGTTTTCCAATCTGCAACGTAATAAGCGTTGCTAATTTTAAATTTTGATTTATGTTTTATCCTGTCATTGAAGAGCCAGGTGAGTTTGTTTTTCTTTTTTTTAATATCCGGACTATCATAGACCAGATGGACTAACTTTTCCCACGGTAAGTTTTTGGCTCCATAGGAGTTGTCCTAAAAGAGTGTCTACCACCTGTAACAGTAAGACCGTTCATCAAAATTGGTTTGCCAAGAATACTAGCAATGTCACTCAATACATCGGTAGCCCAAAGAAGTGGCACATTTAGTTTTTAGCCCATATTGGAATTGTTCTGATTTATCTTATTTCATTCTCTAGGAAAGTTTGCGAAGGTCTGATTATGCACAATCTATAGGAATGCAGACAGGTCCATAATCAATAGCTGCCTGTCTATCTTCTTCATTCACAAATTCAAACACGAAAACAGAATCACTATGAATTCATTGAATTGTCAAAGAAAATTCACCCTTTAAACTCCATGTTTTTTTCAACAGAGATCCTTAACCATTGTATAAGGTGGTTCACAACAAACGTATTTCACATTTTTTAGATTGAGCTTGCATTGATCAAGGCAATGGCACAGGGAGGAAAACAATGGAATAGAAGAAAAGTATTAGAAGATAGAAAGAAAGAAAGAAAATCTGAATTAAAGAAACTAGTGATAGTGATGGAGGTGTTGGGTGAGTCAGAATCACAAATGTTACATGAGATCCTTCGAAAAGACACCAAATGAAGTATGTATCAAACCAAGACCTTGAGCATAGGTATGGTCTAGTAGTGACTCTCATACAACCCTTATTCATATGGACAAGATTATATTTAGCTATTTCCAATTGCAGTGGTAGTTAGGGGGTGAATGTGGTGATAGAGGTGGCGGGTGTAGTCAGATACCTTTGGACCGTGTGTTCACAAACAAGTCTCCTTCAGAGGACACTATTAAGTTTTAACAGAACAATGGATCCGATTAAGAACAAAATTAAACATTTTAAGAATCAGAGAGCATTCTATTCTGCTAGATCAAATACATCAATGGTGAATGGTATTAACATCACACAAATTGATTCATCTTCTGAATTTTACAGATTCAACACTGAGATTGCCATTGAAACCATCAATTACCCTGTTAACCAATACCACAAACGAATCAAACCTGAACGGCCCCAAATTGTTTTATTATGCAGCTCAAAACAACAAGAAAAACTGCACATAAATTGGAAGAAACTGTAAATTTCATTTCATAAAATCCTTCTTCTACAAGTAGTAGTAACCGGATAACATTCAAAGCAGTAATTACATTCTTGCAATAAACTAAAGGAACTAAAATTTCCAACTAAAAAGCATAATTAGATTAGAGATTATGAGAAACAAAAGACAGTAATACTATTAGACCGTCCTTGGGTTTCTGGTTTCTTAACAGCTTGATTTTGCAAAACAAAACCCTAACCTCCAAAACCATAAAGAGTTCTTCCTTGTCTCTTCAGAGCATAAACAACATCCATGGCAGTAACAGTCTTCCTCCTGGCATGTTCAGTGTAAGTAACAGCATCACGAATCACATTCTCCAAAAAGATCTTAAGGACACCTCTTGTTTCTTCATAAATCAATCCACTTATACGTTTCACACCTCCTCTTCTTGCTAATCTCCTGATTGCTGGTTTTGTAATACCTTGGATATTATCACGAAGTACTTTGCGATGACGCTTTGCTCCTCCCTTTCCCAAACCTTTTCCTCCCTTACCACGTCCTGACATTGTTCAAGTTTTTAAGCTGCAATCAAAAACAAAACACATATTAATAACAACTGCACAATCAATTTCTCAAACCCTAATTCCCAAATCTGAAAAAAAAAAGAAAAAAAAATCATCTCAAATGAAATTAACTATACAACAAATCCAGACAAGATTGAACCTAAATCAAGAATTATCAGAAAAAACTAGCTGAGAAATGAAGATAGAGAGAAACAAACCTATTAAATTTCACGAACTAAGATTTCTAAGAGTGGAGAAGAAGCGAAACAATTTGAGGGGTGTTTTCTTCTGCTAACCTTGATTGGTTTATATTGAGAGAGTAGTGGAGAGCGATCTGTAACTAATGGGTTGAGAGATTCTACACCGTAGATAACTTAGTTATGGACGGTGATTTACTGTTTAGGATCGATGAGGTGTTAAGGTGGGAAAAATGTGATTTTGAAAAGGTTTTTATTTTGGGCCAAAATTTGGGTTTTGAAATTTTGTAGAAGTGATTCCCGCCTCTGGGATCCTTAACCTAAGGAGTGTTTGTGGCAAACGCAATAATGAAAATAGTTCTGTGTTTTCACGATCCGTAGAAGACATTCCCCCTATCGGATCCTTATGTCCAAGTCTTATGTACCGTTCCCATAAGCACATGCACAGTGATGCCATGTAAGGCAGAGGGAACGGCTAAGCCTTACGTTACCGTATAAGTAGAGCTGTCAATGGTTCGTGGGCTATCAAATAAAATAAAATAAGATTATAAAATTATTTTGAAGTAAATTTCAAAATTTCTTAATCAAATATTTTTATTGATAATAAAAATGCTTTTAATTAATTAAATTTAATTTTATTTAATTAAGGTTAACTTTATTTAATTGTGAGTTGATTTTCTTAAATTTTTATTTAGATTTAGTTTTTTTAATTATTTTTTATTATTATTTTTTCCAGATTTATATGAAAGTCGTCAAAATACTGAATTACCACCATGATAATTTTTTATTAAGTCAATAAAATTGAATATTTTCATGAAAAATCGTCATGGTATATAAATTTAAAATATAAGGACTTTTCATGGTTTATTTCTATTTTAAAATTTAAAAGAATCGCCATGATTCAATGGAATCGTCATAGTATTTGAAAAATATAACCAGGTATCAGCATATTCTAAAGTGTAGAGCATGACGAATTTTTATATGCATGTTTAGAGTATGAAAAGTCATGATCTATACTTTAGAATATGATGACTCCTTGTTATATTTTTCAACTACTGTGTAATACTCCGATTCGGCATGTAGGATTCGCCGAACGAATATAGGTAATTGTTTGTTCTTTCCTAACACCGAGGTCTTTTCAGAATAATTGGTTCCAGAGTTAGCATAAAACTCTGCAGTTAAGCGTGTTCGGGCTGGGAGCAATCCAAGGATAAATGACCTCCCGGGAAGCTGCTTCCGGATGACCACAACGGTGCCCGTTAAAAACCCCATACTGCCGGATAACCGCAGTGGCTAAGTGGGGACAGTATCGGTAGAGGGTAGAGTCATTGCAAATGTAGATATGTGGATTTCATGTTCATGTAGTGAAACCATGAATCATTGATAATAGGGTCGGTCGGGCTATTATTATTGATTCAGGGTGTCACATTTAGTATCAGAGTCGACGAGGGGTCACCTGCTGAGGGTGAGAGAGTACGCTGGAAAGGGTGTGCCAGGTACTAGTCTCATGAGTGACAGGAAACGTCGGAGATCTGGGCTTGAATATATTCTATATCCGAGGATGGCTCCAATTTAAGGTGGTGGTATTGCAATACCCCGATTCGACAAGTAGGGTTCGTCGAATAGAATATAAGTAATGGTTTTTCCTTTCCTAACACCGAGGCCTTTTCAGCACAATTGGTTCCAGAGTTGGCAATAAACTCTGCAGTTAAGTGTGCTCGGGATGAGAGCAATCCAGGGATGGACGTCCTCCCGGGAAGTTGTTTCTGGATGACAGCAGCGGTGCTCATTAAAAACATCATATTGTCGGATAACTGCAATGACTAATTGGGGATAATATTGGTGAGGGTGGGGTAATAACATACTGTGAACAAGTTTTGAGTCGTCAAGTTCGACACTTTAGAATATGACGAGTCTATTATGTGAAAAAACATGCATGTAGGTTGAGTCGTCATGTTACAAACCATAAACCATGACAAGTTTTAATTGTACCATGATAACTATTATTTTAAACTTGACGACTCTAGGGGATCAAAAACACCTCTCAATTTAACCAAGATTCGTCATGCTCAAAAAGATAGTCATCGAGTTAAATTTAAAGGAGTCGTCATGGTCGATTGATCACAATCACCACGACTCCTTTCAAAATTATGAAAAAAATATTAAAAATAATAAATAAATAAAAACTATTAAAAAGAATCCACATTTGGAGGATACTCTCACAAATTGGGGGATACTAAAAAAAAACATTATGAAACAATTTGAAGAACCCTTATCCAAATAATTTTGGTAACGGCTAAGTTATCTTTAATTAATTAGTTTCTTAAGATTAATTAGTAATAGATTAGTTTGTTAAAATTAAATCTAAGAGAATTGGTACCACAGTCGGCATTATATTTGCACACCATAGAATTGGTACCACAGTCGGCATTGTATGTATGATGAAGACAATACCAATTTTTTCAGTCGGCATTGTCTTCATCATGCATATAATGCCGGCTGTGGTGATAAAAATGTTGCAATATTTGCACTTTAGTATCATGTTTTGCCTGTCATGTAACAATCGAATGAGTCCATTCACTATTAATGGATAAACCAACAAATTTGAGATATTTAACTTACTTGATAAAAATGATTCTTTTTATCTGAATACTGATGTGATCAAGTGACGTGCTATGAAAATACAGAGTTTAGCATTTGCTGTTGTTAATGGTACTTTCCTCTAATCTGAGTTTTAATTAAAGGCAAAGATATTTGTGAGCCTTGCTTTTTGTATGTCCATGTTCTAATTACTGTGAACCAATTTGATAAATCACGTGGACCTTCTGAAGGATCGATGAGATGATAGTCGGTAATGGTGACCCAGGGTTGTTTCTGCATGTAGAATATGTTGGATGGGGGTATCTAATGTCGGCAGTTAAATAAAGGAGATACCAAATTAAGTTTTATTTTTATTTTATTAGTGTAAAGGGTAGTATGAACATTTCATCATTAAAAAATACCCCCTTAGCTAAAATCCAACCCCATGTAACCGTAAGTATCCCCCAGTTTGTGAGAGTATTCCCTAATTATGGATTCATTAAAAAATTAAAATTTAAAAATAAAAAATAAATAAATAAATAAATGGAAATTATTAAATTTATTAAAATAAATAAATAAACCCTATTTAAAAATAAAAAATAAATAGAATGACAGTGTCACAATCTTAGTAATTAAGGTAATCTAGTCTTTTTTACTATATTTAGATATCCCTTATCCACCATCAACGGATAGGAATAAATTTAATAGCCCCTATCTAATCCTCACATCCCCCGATTAAATTAGGTTTTGAAAAGGTTTTCATTTTGGGACAATATTTGGGTTTTGAAATTTTGTAAAAGTGATTTCCGCCTCTCAAATCCTTAAGGGGTGTTTGTGGCAAACACACTAATGAAAATAGTTTTGTATTTCCATAACTAGGGGTGCACATGGTACGGTTCGGTTCGGTTTTTGACCCAGCCATAACTGAAACCGACAGTCTCGGTTTTTCGGTTTTGAAAACCGAGTATTACCATTAAACATTTCGGTTCGATTCCATTCCATTTTGAACCGACTCGGTTTCGGTTTTAAACCTGACGGTTTTGGTAAACCGAAAATTTGTAAAAGATTCACAAGATTAAATATTCAAACAGTGATCTCCCATACATTTCAGATACTGGTGCACAATGATGCATAATGAAATAAAAACTTGAGAAGAAGTTCATATGTATCAGCAATACAATAGATAAATGGCACATAAAAAACTACAAGTTTGAACTTATGGTAGACCATGAGGCCCAAGATGAGGTAACCTTTAGTTTGTCAGTTATAAAGGATGAACTTAGCTAGTCCTACCAAAGTAATGGCAAACAAATTAGACGATTAAAATGGTCTACAATATGAAACATCCTAAGTCATGAAGAAAATTAAAAGTGTAAAATATGATAAATCCAATCCAAAAGATAGAACAATCAGTGCATATGTATAGTAGGCAGTTAACTCTGAATACTGCATTCACCTTTGGGGACTTAAGGGTAAAGAGTCCTTCACTTGTACTTCATAAACCAAACTCTGACATTCTCCCAAGACAGGTAGTAATTTTGATATGGCTAAATAAGATGAAGAGGCTGACCCATTCAACTCAGAAGGGTTAACATAAGTATCTGCACTTATGGGATCAGAAATCAAAGGAGCCATTGGTTAACCGCTGGAAGCTAAATTCCTGAATTACATACAACCGAAATCCACCAAGCTAACAGAAACACGAGTAACAGATATGCTGGAGTTAGTTAAGAAATCTAAAGATTGATTGCAAAAAAATAAAAAAAAAAAGATTTGATTTCCACCTGGAGTAATGAAATTTGTTTACTTCCAATTCAAATTCTATAATAGAAGTTGTATCATAGATTTTTGTGAGCAACGATTGCATCTGCAAATGAGATTCAGATCGAGTAACACCCATTACAACCTCGACAGATATTGAATTGTGTATCAAAGAAACTCTTAAGACTGGTGATTCACAACAAAAAACATAGACTCAACACCATTATATTTATATCCTTTCTATAGAAGTATATAATTAGTTAAAATGATATAGAAAAGTTAAAGATGTATATAGTCTGGTAATGATAGTCTATAGAAACAATGTATTAGAAAATAACCTACTGGTAGTAATAGAGGTTTCGGACGATGGCACACATCTTAAAGTGAAATGTTTTGCAGGCACCCGTGATATCACCAAAGCTGGTAGTAGTAGAGGTTTTTGCGCTACCGAAGTTCTTATCCCATACGATGGATGTAAAATAGATGTTTTGCTTCTTGTGAAGTCCGAGTTAAAGTTTGAAAGATTAATAGTTGAAGCTCCTCGTAAGCTACCTGAAATTCTTATTGTTTTACCTTTTCTTGACTTCCTGAATTCAATTAACCTCAACATCACCATCAATTTCTTCCTTTAAACTTTCTCATAATTTCCCACGAACCCTAACTCCTCAATTCTTCATCAAAACAGCTTCACAACCTTAATTAAACATCAACCCTTTTGTTCTTCATCCATCAATAACTTAATACCCTTGTCAATTTCATATGAATTCAATTTAATTTGAAACCCTAATCAAAAATATTACAAAAACCCTAGCTTTTCAATTCTTCTCAAAATCATGTTTATATCGGTCATCGACTCTTAAACTTAACATAACAATCTTCTCCTTTGTCCCATGTACTTAAAACTCATCTTTAATTACTGAACTCCATCATCAACACCAACTCACATAAAAACCCTAATTAATTTCTTAATCTATAATCGATTTTCTTCATAACTCACAAGTCACAACAACATCAACTCCTTCATCATCCATACATCTCTATAAATTGATTCTCTTCAATTTAATTTCACTCTCATCTCACAATCACTCGTAGATGAATAGCAGAAGAAAAGGAGAAGAAACTGATGATGGGAAATGAGGAGCCAGCCAGGGAGAAAGATTAGGTTAGGTAAGTTTTTTTCTCACATCCTACGACCTATATTTAATCAGATCTAACGGCATATATTAATCGGTTTAAACCGAATCGATTCGGTTCGGTTTTAGGGGTAAACCAAAACCGAACCGGGATCAACCGGTTTTCTTAAATCTATATTGTTGATTATCATTAGATTTTTGGTTCGGTTCGGTTTACCCGATTTTTCGGTTTTCTGTGCACATCTATATAGGATAGACTTAGTTTTCTATATAAGTTAGGACTAAATTTAAACTTTTAGTCATCCACGTGTAATTACTTTACCTAGGTCATGGTCACATACATATAAATAAACACATGACAAAACCCTATTTATCATCTTTTCCTTTTCTTTTTCTTCTTCTACTACCTTCCCACTATTTGTGTCCATGGCGGCTGCACAACAATTTCAAACCTCACGATATTCCTCCCCTCGAGTTATATCAGCATATCACTTCCGCAATGACACAATCACCATTTGAACTTTCATACTATACCATCAAGTTGTTATTCTAAGCATTTGATAATAAAAAATTTCTCAGACTCTTTTTATAATGTATTATTGTGTTAAATATGTATTTCCAAGATCTTCAAGTACAATTAGATCCAAAAGTTTAAAAATCAACTTTTTTTGATAACAGAATCCCCATTTACCAGCCCATCATCAAAGTGATCCTTTATAAGATAAAAATGTTATTTTTGATTTGTTATTTTCGATTTTGTTCATTAATTTGTTTATAGTTAAGAGCAATTGTTGGTATTTATTGATTAAAATCCTTTATGTGAATAATGGGCACGGAAAATCAGATAAGATAAAGTTTTAATTGTATTATTAATGGTTTGATGAGTGCGTGCTTTTAAGCTCCAGTGTTTATTTTGTGTAATAAAACTCTTAGTTGCAACAGAGATAAAAAATAATAAATTATGACGGGTTGGCTGGTAACACGTATCTTGCCCCTAATATTTCTTGTTTACTGTTAGGTCTATTTATGACAAGTGACAACTCTAACCGGTTTTGTTTAGCCAACAAGTCAAGCCTGACCGGGTTTAAACAAGCTGGGTTATAGTCAACCCACAGATCAAATTATAAATTAACAACTCTAGGTATAAAACTATTAATGGGTATCCGAGTATCCAAAACTGAAACGGAACTGGGGTCGGGGTCCTAGGTCTTAAATTAAACCCATTCACAAATACGGTATCCGGCGTGCAGACTCGTTTGGAACCGATAAGATTTTGTGTCCTTATTGGTTCTACCCGGTGGATATTGGGTACCCAAATATTTACTTCTTTTTTGATATTTATAGTTAAAATACAAGGATTTTATCTAGTTTTAACTTTAAGTTTTTATCACTTCCTACTTTTTTCTAAGTTTGATATTCAATTAAATCATTAATAGGATTAACCATAATTTTATGTGAAAATATATTAAATTAAAACTAAAATTAAGAATAATAACAACTTTTAAAAGAAATTTGCTTGGTTTACAAAGACATAACGGGTACCGGACCCGATTGGTACCTTTTTTTTTTCCGGGCCCAAACCCGAAACCATTAGGAACTGAAACTGACTTTTTTAGACGGTCTGGTTCCGAGTCCTATAGTACCCAAAAAGAAACGGACTTATTGACATCCCTTATGCAGGAGAGAAAGATTTAGCGAGATATAAATCCTCGCTTGACCGATTAACATATTTGAAGCCGATGATTAAACCCTGGCCCTATATTAATCCCAAATTCAGCTGAAAACTTCCTCATTTTCCTGTTAACCTAGTTCTTCCCTTTTTTTCCCTTTTTTCTTTTCCTAACCCAAGTACAAATCATCTAATTGGAATGAGTTTTTTTTTCTGAATTCGTTAAAAGGGCTTGGTGTATATGTAATTTTGGTCATATGATAAGTTGTTAATTTTATTTTGAACATCAAACAAAAGAGAGGAATGATTTTGAATCAAAATCCCTAATTTGATTATAATATTTGTTATGACTAATTTTTGAATCGTTTTTTTCACAATGATAAGTTCACGAACGATTGTAGTATGTGTAGTATCTGCTGAAATTTTATTTGCGATTTATTTGATATGATTTAGAATTTTAGGATACCATTGATGAAACATAGAGAATTGGTTCTTTTCTTTTTGTATTAAGTGAGAACTTTGATAGATATAATCCAGCGTTGTATAGAACATGTTTTTGTTTGTTGTATGTGTTAAGTGTAGTGTGTTATGGCTATGATTGCAAATGAGATATTGTCTAGGAACGATGATGAAATCCATATATGTTCGGAACATTTGGAAACGACACACAAATTTAATTCAAAACTAGCTGGTGTAAATTGAACTCGTATTATAAGATAGTTGTGAAGGATAATCCGGCAGCGTTAAACGTGTTATAAAATTTTGGGTTTTCTTTTGTTTTTCAATTTGATTTCTTAAATTCTGACCTAAAACCGAAGCAATTATGGAGAGGTTGTGGAAGAAGACTAAAATATTTCACTTTCATGACTTCGAGTTAGGAATAACACCTTTAGATTTTGTTAGACTCACAAGAATTCCAATTGGTGGTGATCGTATAATCCCACGGATACCAACTATGTTGGACAAGAATGACTATATGAGATATGACAACACATTTTCCCCGCGTGAGGGCAAACTGGGAGGCGAGATCAACAACTACATATCAAGCAACCATTGATTCCCCATAATGTCTTGTTGAAAGAGTTGGTGCATAAGAATCGCATTCTTCATCTGTTATATTAGGTTTTCTTGCTAAGTATATCGAGAGTAGAAAAAACATGAATAATGTCGGCGTTTGGCAAGAATTGACTATAATATATTTGTTGTGGTGTATTGGTAGATTTATGATAAGAATCACCACAACAAGAGTTCATAAGGGATGGTTACCATTGTTAGCGGATTTGAATAATCTTAGTAATGCGATTTGGGTAATGCTATATTCGAAAATTTATATGCTTGCCTTGACAAGTGGACTTGTAAATTGCATAGTGAAATGGGTGGGATGTGGATGATTACAGAGTATTGGTACTACTTTTATTTTCGTAACTGTCCACACTTTTGAGACTTGAACCATCGATTATCGATTATCAGTCTTGTTATCATGTCCTTTTTTTATTTATGAAGGATAATATATTGGTTCTAAGTCAAGTTAATAGCTACAAGCATTCCTTGTAGGGGTGTCAACGGGTCCGGTTCGTCCCAGGAAACACTGGACCCGGACCAGACCCAATAAAAAAAATGGGTTCGGGCCCTAGCGGTTCTGGGTCCAGTGATAAGTGCATAATTTACATATTCTAAGTACTATTTTCTTTACACTTATTTGTTATATTTCATGTGAATTACCTTGTATTACTATTACTTTTGTATATTATGTCTTTTATTAGGTTATATCTATAAAAGAAGTGGGTTTTAGGGTGAAAACAAATGTACGGTAAAATCGTACTTTCAAGTAGGTTCGAGAGATCAAGCTCCAATGGGACGAGCCTAAAAAAAATGGTCGTTCACGTCCTGCTTCGATTACAAAGGTGGAAAGGGTTAAGGTAGATCTTAAGGGAGGGAAGCAAAGAAGGTTGAGAAATATCAGTATGATAGATAATATGAGGAAAAAAAGGATTTTCCAAGAGGGATCGTTATTTCTGTATGTTTAGTTTCTCCTGACTGATTGTCCTCTTCTAGAATGGATGAAAACTATTTATTTATAGTTCGAAGGAGACATACTGATTTCTTGTAAGTCGTGGAAGTTAGGGAGAGGTAGAGAAGTGATGATTGCGGAGATTGTAGTGGGGTTCTGTACAAAAAGTAAGGAACACCTGTCAGACCACTACTCCTCATCCTCTCAACTGCTCTGTAACCGCATACTACTTGTTACCTTCTTGTTTGTGCATTGTGGCAGACCGCCAGACCAATACCCCAATGAGAATCCCCGCATGTGTTGTATTTGATATCTCGTAGACAGTAAAGTCATAAGCCGTTGTTGTTTTGATTAAGTCAAGTCAAGTCAAATGACTTGTTAAGTCGGTGAGGAAAGTTGCACGACTTTCTGGATTGGTAATCAGACTGATTAACGTCGAGTCTAGGAAGTTCAGTGGTCATGTACTTGCTGAGAAGTAACATGGCACATTTAATGGCTAAGTATTAGCTCAGAAGTGACTTAGCACAAGTCTGAGAGGCATTTAAGGCCAGATATTGTAGAGGGCCTCTCAAGCAAGGAGACCCACTAGAATTCATATAAGATTTAGATATTGGACCAATATTGAGAAGAAAGGCGTATTTCTGGGGGGAGTAGATAGCAAAGCTTGTATTAGATGCTTAGCGCAAATAGTAATGTGCTAGTTCTTTCATCATAAAAGGCTAATATGCTAATGCCCCAGGAGCAAGGCCGGTGTGTATAGATTTTAGTAAATGTTAATTGAACTAGGGCTAGGAAGCTAGCGTCAAGGAGGTTTGAAGTCAGAACTTAAATTAGATAGAATTTTTAGCATTAATGTCAATGCATTTGTGGCTAAGCCACTAAGTATGGCCATACTAAGCCAAGGGCGCATTGACCATGGTTGTTACTCACGGACGCATTGGGTTAGGATAGAGACACACTAGGACACTAGGGTCGCACTCGGCTAGCTGGGGACGCATCGGCTTTTACATGGGACACGCTTAGGGCTGCACAAGAACCGACCGGAACCGAAGAACAGGATCGGAACCGACGGAACCGTACCCCAAAAAAACCGAACCGAGGGTACAGGGTACAGGTACAAAAAATGGGAACCGAGTACAAGCGGGTACAAGGTACAGGTACCACCTCAGAACCGACCTGTACCGGACCCAAAAAACCGATCTATACCAGTCGTTGATCTTTTAAGATTGTTTTAATCTCAATTGTTAGTGTATTAAGTTAGGTTAGATGATTTCAGGCTTCACTCTTCAGCCGTCTCTGGTTTACAATGGTTTCGTGACTTTCGTTTTCGTCTGGTGATTTCTTCTTCAATTTCATTTTGTTTTCTCAACAGAGTAAAAGTGTAAAACCCATTCACCATTCGTCTCTTTTTCTTTCACGTGCAACCCTAATTGCACAATTCATCTGTTTTTCTTTCCTGTGCAGCCCTAATTGCACCATACTCAACTAGTTGGAACTTGGAATTGCTTGTACTGCTGGATCCTGGTGGTTTGGATGTCAAATAATAATATGGTAAATGTCTTGATTCTCTTGGTAAATGTCTTGATTCTCTTGATGTTGTTATTGCTTAATGTGATTTTATTTGCCGACAGTCATTCAAGTTATTTGCTATTGTTTCTTGTAATGTTATTAGTTATTACTATGAGTGTTGTGTATTTCATTTACATTATTTACCCTTTTTTCTGAGTGTCGATGGATCTTTATGTGTATGGTTTTGGTTTTCTGAGTGCTGTTGTACTAACTGCTGATCTGAAATTCGGAATTCATTTGCAACAAACAAACAAAAGTTAATGGAATGAAGTATTTAACTAATGATGATGTTAAGTACAGATTAATGTTTAAAGTCTAAATGTCTGTTTTGTGGAAGGTGCAAGGAACTGGGCTTAGATGCTATAAACAGAGGTCTGGTATAGTTTACATCAGTTGAAACACTTGTGTAGTAACGGGTTTTTAAGATAAAATCAGTTAAAATCTTGTTGCTTAGCTTTTCATGCGGAGGGATTGTGCCAGAATATATGGTTCTGAAGACATGTAAAAAACCTGTTAGTTAGCTTTTCATATGGAGGGATCTTTTAGCAGTTTGGATTATTCTGCATTGCCCTTTTTGTTTCTTCTCTCAAACATTCCATTTTCATTTTCCCCTGTGTGTAAGAGTGTTTACTGAGTTCACATTATAAAAGAAAGTTTATTTTACTGATTAGCAATTGAGTAATACTATGTTGTGCGCTCTCTTTTGTTTACTTATATTTTCAGGTTAACTCTATATACACTAGTAATCTATCTATTCAGAAGAACAGCCCGTGAAATGGAACCATTATGGCAATTCAGAAGAACAACCCGTGAAATGGAACCATTATATCAATTTAGCATGTATTTAAGCTATATTATATGATTTCCTGCTTGGATCATTGTCTTCTTTATGGATGCAGTGAAATCACGTTAGGCGTTAGGTCTCAATTCTTTTGTCAATTCTTAAATACTTGTTAGTTTTGCTTAGTAGGCTTAATAGATTTTAACTGATGTGTAGTAACGGGCTTAGTAGTTTTGCTTCTAGGCTTTTGCTTCTATCCACCACCAGTGCATCTACTCATCATTCTCAAATTCTTGGATAAAGAAGTTGTTGTTTATTGCAGAAATTAGTAGTTTTTCTTCTATTGTTTTCCTTTTTAAAATAGAAAGAGATATTTTGCCGCTTATTTATTCCATAGCAAAGAAAGTTATGGTAAATGACCTGATCCAATGTAGAAATAGAAAATTAGATTCTCATAGCCAAATGGTTATGTTTCTCTAGTTGTTTGCTTTGCTCTCATTACCCATTTTATGAAACTTGGGACATCTTAAGAAATCCTGCAGTACAATGATGACTGTATTAAACTTTCTATCTTTTTTACTTCAATAATTTACATTTAAATTTTAGATGTAAAAAAAAACAAAAAAAAAACAGGCTACATGGTACGTACCCGGAACCGAACCCAGGGTACAAGGTACAAAACCAGAACCGAACCCAGGGTACAGGGTACATGTACAAAATTTGAGAACCGACCATGGGGAGGTACAGGTACAGGGCTTCACCAAGAACCGAGCCGAACCGACCTTTGTGCACCCCTAGACGCGCTAGGCATGACTTGGGACGCGCTAGAAAGCTAGGACGTGCTAAGCTTGGCAGGGACATGCTAGGCATGCAGGGACGCATAGAGCTTGCCTAGGGATGCACTAGGCATGTAGGGACGCGCTAGGCATGGCTTGGGATGCGCTAGGAAGCTGGGACGTGTTGGGCATGCATGGACACATCAGCGCTAGTCCTAGAAAGAGTTGTAGCCAAGACGTGCTGGAGCCAAGGGGTTTTGCGCCTTTGACGCTAGGGTTAGGGTTAACACTTTTAGTGCTAGGGTTGAGGTGACAAGGTGATGAAGCACTAGCTAAGGCCTCATTAGGCCAAGATGTGCTAGCTAAGACCATGTTAGGTTAGTTGGCACTTCTCAGCTGCCAGGGATAGCGCCAGGAAAGTTAGCACTTTTAGCGCTAAAGTGGCTAACTAGTGCCAATGTGGTGCTAAGCCAAATAGCTGGTGTTAATTTGGCGCTAATAAGAGAAAAGGTTAGGGTTGGCCTAGCTTAGAGGTTCAATGCATTTTTATGGCATTGCTTCTTGGTTGTGGCGCATCCAGGAGGAGTGACGCATAAATTGTGGCTTATAATTAAGCAAAGCGCTAAAGTAGCATATTTGAGCTCAGAAGGGAAATCTGGGAAGAGTTCATTAGAACAGAGCGTTAAGCTAGAATTTATTTTGGGGATCAATCATTAGCTACTTCCGTATTATGCATATAGTAGTAAATTAATATTGAAATAAGAATTTAAGTATCGACATTGCTCTAGGAATAACACTAGAGAAGACGTTAAACTCTAGGAATAGCATTAGAGAAGACTCAAGTTGCTCTATACTAGTTGGCAATTCATCTAGGAGCTTGAGACTTATTAGACAGACGACAAAATCAATATAAAACATTTGTAGTTATTTGCAGAGACTGCATTCTTAATTCTCTTGCGGAATATAGGCAGAAATACAATATTTCGTGTTCTAATGCGAAGTCAGAAATGTGTGCGCGAATACTTCTATGTTCCTGCAACTAGGCAGAAGGGATATTTTACAATTCTAACCCTTGTCAACAACTCACCATCTACATTAGGTCCCTTGCTTAGTAAGGAACAGTAATGTTGCGCAGTAAGCACTAGATGGTGACAATATGCTTATAACAAATATATATGCATAATTAAATCTTTAAAATCATAAGAAGATATACTTAGCTTGAGATATGCGCCCCCTTAGTGTTAACCCTGGTTGGGATTAGTAGATGTCCATGTTCTTGTCAGGAATACTAACTTGCTCGTGAGTAGGGAAGGGATACGGTCGGCGTTTTTTCTCTCTCTTTTGAAACAGGTCCGCTTCATCTCAAACAGAGGATCAAGTCAGCTGGATTGATTCTTCATGTATGTTTCTGGCAAGAAATATTATTAGCTTTGTCTCCTCCGGGAAATGTCCCTAATGCCGAATTAGGCCTTAGATTTAAACTTTCTTGTGAGTAAGTAGTTGGTTCCGATGCTTGCTTAGGTTTTGAGTATGCAACAATCAAGTACCAGTGATAGCGTCAGCGAGGCGGAAGTAGACAAGAGACAGGGCACCCAGATATGATGCCTTGAGCTGTATTAATTAGTAGTAAAGTTGGAAATATTGGAAACCGGCAGAATATGATGGTAGATCAAAATTGCATGTGAGGCTGGCGGTGGACTCCAGTGCTCTTATCGTAGAAAGGTTGATGAGGTATTATAGTGTGGTGAGATCTTCTTGGGAGATGCAGTGCGGCCTGATATGATGGTATGTATGAGAATATGAAAGTCCACGGGCAGGTGAGGTCTCTATAAAGCCGAGTCTTCTGAATACCGTTTGGAAACCCTAGTTTGCATACCATTCTCCTCATAAGTTGTTGAAGTTTTATACGATGTCGGATTTTGATGTTTGACCCCAACTTTTGAACCCAAGAGACCAAGCTATCATATGCAAAAATAACCATTCGATTCGGAGTTTGCTAGGTCAGCCAACCATACGTAAACATTTGTGATTAGTAATCATGTGTGAATTTTCAAATCCTGTAGACTTTAGTGTAAGAGCCATATCTCCTAGCTCATGACTCTGACTAATGTACCCTTCTGGTATGTCGTAGCAGAGACACAGATTGAACACTTCTCGTGAAGGATGTTTTGGCCCGTTCCTTACCGGTTGTTATCGATTTCTGAATTTGTAAATTGAAGAGGTACTGACAGGAGCATCAAGGAATAGAAGAGTTGACTGAGCTGGTGCCTGAAAGTGATGTGCGCTGGAGGTCTGAGCTGGAGATAATCGTGGCTTCCAAATCCGGAGCATGTTCAACAGTAGAATCATATGGTTTAAGTAAGTAGAAGCAACAAGGATGGGTTACCTTTCTGGATATGATCAAGAAAAAGCTGGAGGATTCTTGGGTATTGTAGAGAGGTTTTTTCGCTAGTATTGTTGTTGATCAAACCTTCTAATCGTCCTTAGTACCCAAGTGTAACCCTCTTGGATCCTCTACCAGGCATAAGATAATTTTTGGTGTTGTCACAAGTCCATGCTTCCAAGAATTTGAGAGGACATGGGAAATCATAAAAGTTGGAGCCGTCCTTCCCTGTCACTGAAGCGTTGGGTCTGGGGCGAGTATCTGAATTGAGGTAGAATCCATTGTTGTCGTCCATAATGTTGAGATACAACAGGGCTACTTTCGGTGGAGATGCAGTGACGTGTCCCTGGGACAAGTCTGAGAGAGGATGACCCTGGCTCTGAGAAAGGATGGCTCTAGTTCTGATTGTCGATGCGTCCCTGAGGGATGGGTATTAGAGGGGGGCAAGTAACTCGAGGCTCCTCTGTTAGCTTGGATCCGTATCAAGTAAGCTTTTTCTCTTTATGAACATGATAAAACATGTGAATTCTTCTAACTTGTCATGTATGTATTCGAATTTGCTAAAACTTTATGGATTTTCGTCATCGGAAAATTTCAGAAGTATAGTGCTTGGGAAAAATATTATAGAATCTTCATATGACCTTCATTTTTGATGATTGACCCCTTTAACCTTATTAGAAAAGAATTTCCTACATTCTTAAGAGAAGAAATCCAGGTTTTGATCTTTTTTGGGGCGTCGAAACGACCGAAAAGTAGATCTCATGATGTATCTAGGAAAATCCTGACAGTTTTCAGACTCGACTCCACTAGCCGTTTTTTCTATAACTCTAAGATCGCTTGTCCAATTGATGTTCCCTTTCACCACCAATTGTTGTCAGCTTCAGAGTTTCCGAGAGGTAGTGAAAATTGCTTCTGAGGCGTTCTTTGCAGAACGTCTTTTGATTGTTCCAACTCATATAATCCATTGAATAACACTTTGTAATGAATGTATATGATGTTTTATGAGTATATATGATAAATTTTATGGTTCATGGTTAAGAATATTGTGCTTGAGACGTTCTGATTCAAATTGCCCATATCCTCTCTACTTTTAGGGGGAGAATGATCGAAATTAGAGAGCTGAGCCTACTAGTGAAGAACAAGAATTATCGTTGATCCCGATGTAGATAATTCCCTTTCTCGTACTTAAAATCATGAGATGACTCCTGCTTGCATGCTTGTTGAGGGTAGTGCTTCCATTGAGTATCCATGTGCAGGTATTGATGTTGACTTTGGCTCCAGCAGGACTCTTTCTGGGTACTTGCGTGTTGGGGGATTTGCTGTTCTGTCCACCTATACCAAGTTATATTACAAAAATATGGAAGAAGTTTGAACACTTCTCTGTAGATATTTCCAGGAACTACAAGGCTTTAGAACGAGATGTGGCTAACTTGTTGCCCATCATACAGAAGATGATCTCACTCCCTCAGAACGAAGTTTTTGATACAGTTTCGAGGAATGGGAAGAGGCTGTGAATAACGCCGAGAACTCTGGTCTGAATGTCATATGGGTCTGTTATCGTCTGGGATCCATGCGAAAGCATTTTTCAAAAGTAGGAGAACTTGCTAGTTTGGAGGAAGTGACCAATATCATGGAAGAGGTTGAAAGGCTTTCCCAGGAATTGGAGCTTGCGACAGAAATTCTTGGAAGAAAATAAAAAATGTGTTCTGTAGGCTCTGGGCAAGCTTTCAAGGTTTTTTTTATAGGTTTATAATTTTATGAAGCATATTTATGACTCTTCTTTTGGGATTTTGAGTAGGTAGGTTTTGATAAGTTACTCATGAGAGGAGGAACTCCTTGTTGTTTTTTTTAAATGGATAATGATATTTGAATTGATTAATAAACTTGAAAACTTAACTATGAATGCGAAAATATTGCAATCATTTTGGAGGAAATAAAAATATTGCATAAAAATAGGAAAATAGATGAAATAGTAAAGTATTCAGGCCTTACGAGCTTTGAGCTATTTGTTATGAATTACCACTTCTTGTGGCTTATCATTGGTCGAGTTTCAAATCCCGAATTGAATCTCCAAGCTTCTTGAGGAGTCCCCAGCCACATTCCTTATCGTTCATACCGACCATGTTCTCCGAGGGAGATTTGGCTCGAGTATGGGCATCTTCCATTAATAGCAGGTGTTTTCCAGTCACAACATGATTCAGAGCTGTAAACATATCCTCCTGATGTCCCTTCGAGAGATAGAGAAGTTCGCACATGCACTCCATCAGATATTGAACTGTCTGATTAGTTGACTTCCTAGAGAGAGTGAAATTTATAACAGGAAGGGGATTCTTGTGGACATATTCAGCCCCACGTGTAGTTCATCTGATTCTATCCTCTTTTTGAAGGCGCGTTTTAAACTATTGTATTCGCTGGTAGGATGGTTGACGAATCGGTAAAAACGATAATACTTTGGATCTGACATTTCTTGGGCCATTGGTGGACGTTGCACAGGTGGTAACTTGATGGCGCCGTCTTGTATCCAGACTTCCAGTAACTCGAGGACTTATTCTATGGGAAAAGGAAAGTCTGGGAAGGTTAGGTTAGGTTTGGTTTCGTCTCTTGCTCCTGCTGTTTTTTTTGCTGTCGTGGAGTCTTGGCCAGACCTTGGAACGGGACCGATCCTTGGGATGGTGCTGAGGTTGGATCTGATAAGAAGCGCTTGGTTTATGATGCTCGCTGAGACAGAGCTTTCCTCTTGCATCATTCATTTCTGGAAGTACCTATCGATGATTGGATGGTATGCTGCTTGTTGATTATGTTCCCACGGGTACCTCCACAACTTTATTTTCTAACGGGCCTCGTTCTCTCCAGTGGGGCATGAATAGTTGTCATAGATTGCTTAGCGGCCTTCTGAAGTTCAACGACGGTTTGCAAATACAAATTTTCCAACAAGGCTTCACAGACTGGCGTCACTCTCTCGTTTTAAGGATGCTGATTGCAACGTGAAAAATCTGGCGAGTCTTCCTTTTGGGTTTGAGGAAATTTTTATGAATCTTCATAAACAACAAAGTTAACGTTCTCCCTGGGGGGGAGTAATTGTTTGTTCCTTCGATAAACAATCTGTAAGAATTCTTAAGAGAATGAGCATCTCGTTCTAGATCTCAATGATAACATCTTAATTTGTTAAGACATCATATAGGATTTGCCTCAGATAAACTATAGCGGTTGGGTTCTGAGCATACATGGCTTCCCAAAGAACTTGAACAAGTAGGACGAATTCTGGAGTAACTGGAGAGACGCTGCCGGTACTTGAAGGCATGTAATTGAGATCGAATTTTTATGAACGTTTCTTAGAATCAGATATCTTGAAAATTGAGATAATGGATTTTATAACCGAGAGGTTGATCTCCCGTTGTGGTCGCCAATTGTTTTAGGGTGAAAACAAATATACGATAAAATCATACTTTCAAGTAGGTTCACTCGAATAGGACGAGCCTAAACCAAGAAATGGTCGTTTACGTCCTACATTGATTACAAAGATGGAAAAGGTTAGGGTAGACCATAGGGGAGGGAAGCAAAGAAGGTTGCAAAATATCATTGTGAGGAAGAAAAGGATTCTCTGAAAGGAATCGCTATTTCTATATGTTTAGTTTCTCCTGACTGATTGCACTATTCTTAAATGGATGATAACTATCTATTTATAGTTCGAAGAAGACATATTGATTTCTCTCGTGGAAGTTAGGGAGAGGTGGAGAAGTGATGATTGTGGAGACTGTAGTGGGGTGGTGTGCGGAAACTAAGGAACACCTGTCATACCACTACTCCTCATCCTCTCAACTGCTTAGTAACCGCCCACTACTTGTTACCTTCTTGTTCGTGGATGTGCTACCATAAAATACGATTTGTCGTAGACCGCCAGACCAATGTCCCAATGAGAATCCCTCTATGTGTTGTATTTGATATCTCGTAAATAGTGGAGTCATAAGCCACTATTTTTTTGATCAAGTCAAGTCAAGTCAAATGACTTGCTAAGTCAGTGAGGCAAGTTGCATGACTCTTTGGATTGGTAATCAGACTGATTAGGGTCAAGTCTAAGAAGTCCAGTGGTTATGTACTTGCTTAGAAATAACATGGTACGTTTAATGGCTAAGTATTAGCTTATAAGTGACTTAGCATAAGTCTGAGAGGCATTTAAGGCCAAATATTGTAGAGGGCCTCTCAAGCAAGGAGACATACTAGAATTCATATAAGATTTAGATATTGGACCAATAATGAGAAGAAAGGCGTATTTATGGGGGAAGTATCTAGCAAAGCTAGTATTAGCTACTTAGGGCAAATAGTGATATGCTAGTTCTTTCATCATAAAAGGCTAATGTGTTAATGACCCAGGAGCAAAGCCGATATGCATGGCTTTTGATAGGTGCATTATTTGCATACTCTAATTCATTGATTTCTTGTTAGTTTTCGTATCATTATTCTTTAATTTTGTTTGCTTATGAGTTTCTTAGGAGTTTTGAAGTGTATTCAACCAAAGAAGAAGAAAGGAGTTCATTACGACACGAAATGAACAAGGAAGTTAAGTTCTGCCAATAGAGAAGGGCCAAAGACCAAATTCAACTCATTCAAATCCAGGAGTTCTTAATACCATTTGAAGATAACGAGAATAGAAAGTCAATGCAAAAAGAATAAGGTTATTCAGAGTTCGTATGAGGAAGTTATGAGCAAAACAGCCAAAAGAAAATAGTGAAACACTCAGCAAAATAATCGGTAGATAACATGGAAATTGAGTCTACCGATTATGGAAAGTTATCTACCGATTATGCAAGTTTTGGACACAGGAAAAGTCATATTTTCATCTTTTACAATCGGTAGATAAGGAGGGTGTCGAGTCTACCGATTATGACTCGACCTAAGCCACTTCTAAGACACGTTTTTTACTTCTAAATCAAGGAAACATGGTCCCAGAAGGATTCTAAACCCTAGAAGGAAAGGATACTTGAGGGCCAAGCATTGAAGGCTATAAAAGAAGACATCTAAGGCTCAAAGAAATCATCTTTAACATCTTTATATTTTATATTCCATATCTCTTATCTTCTACATCAAAAACCTACGGTTTTCCCCTTAGGGGGAACTATTCTTCTTCTTTGTATATTTTTCATGGGTTTTAGTAAAAATCCATGAGTAGGTAACTTTGTTCTATTGGTTGGGGATGTAGTTGGAAGTCCTAGACATGTAAATCAATCTGGATGGTTAGTTTTAATATTAATGATCTCTTTTATCGCTTATGTTCTACTGTTTATATCGCCATGTATGATTGAAGACTTGATCGTTCAAGTTGCAAATTGAATGATCATGTGTTCATATCTAAATCTAGACTAGGGTTTGAGATCCGGAATTGTCGAAGAACTCTAATCACAAGTAGCACAACATATGTTGCCATGCGATTATGTGTAGAAGCTTAACCTAGGTTAAACATGTGTGGCTCTTGCGCCAGATTGCTTAGAATAACCTCAACTCACGAAGACCATTGCTTCCATTGGGTTAAACTTAAGTGGCTCTTGCGCCTTTGATGATACAAGAAGTTTTTCCGGAGTAAGCCTGCAATAGGATGCTCTAGGGTTATTTATACAAGAAGGATTGAATGCTATCTCTAATCGATTGAAGAGCTTGTTTGGTGACGGAATATGAAACCTCTAATCAGTATTTTCTCACTTTGATATCAATCTTTATTTACTTTTTTTTTCTTTCGTTAGTTTACTTAGTTTTATTCATTACAATCCCCCCTCTTGGTTACATAAGAAGTCAAAGACAAATAACAATTCACAGCTCCTCGTGGGAACGATCCTTACTACCAATATATTACTTATTAGTATTAGTGGAAGATATCTTAATTAATTTGTGCGAAAATGACACACATCAAATTTTGTCCCTGCTGCCGGGGAGCAGTAACAATTGTTTTTGTTTGAGATTTCTTTTGGTTCTATTTTACGTTTTTGTTTTAGTATTTTTCAGATTTCTCGGTTTTTGTGGTATGAATAAATCGTTGAAGGAATTCGCCACTCGTCAAAAGTGGGAAGTAAATTCCAAATACAGGTTGTAGGTATCACTTTTTTTTTAGATTTTTGTTTAGATTTTATCTTTTACTCTTTGTGTCTCATCATGTTTCTTTACGAAAATAATATGTATGGTACACAAGATCTAGTATACAATAATAGTAATCAATTTGGTTTTCAATCCCAACCATACGGGGAGTATAATCACAACCAATCCTTTGGTAATGATCAATATTCCACCTACCCTTTTGATTATTCTCATGCATGCCAACCTTCTAATGGTGAATATATAATTAAACAATCCCAGAGATGGGAGGATAGTCATACTTATAATGATTCTTTTAGTTTTGAAAAACAGATGTGCACCATGTTAGCAGAACTTGAACAACAAATTCAGCTACACAGCCAAGGCATTAATGAATCACTTCAAGAACTTCAACAAGGTGTAAAGAATTTAATGATGCGCACTGATCGATATGAGGAACGAATGAGAAAAGAAGAAATTTGGTCTCAAAGCCAAAACCGCTCTAACATTCTTGTGCACAATAATGAATATGTGATCAATGGTGATTCTGAAAAAGACCAATCTTTGGGGATATTTGATGACACTAGTGTAGCTTACTCAAGCATTATTCTTATTAATGATCAAGCACCTAATCAAAAGGTAGAGCTTGGGAATGATGCAATGAGTGTTCTAAAGAAATTCCTAGCAGCTAGAATTGAGTCCGCAACAATATATGACTGATAGACACATTTGTGTGTCTATTTTAATTCTATATTTTGTTAATACTCAATTTTGTACTAATTGGTGTTTTTATGTATGTGCAGGTGTTTTTGGAAAATAAATATTCTTAGAAAAATTGGCTCGAAAAAGTGTTAAAGGCACCCAGAAAAATTACTAAAGGCACCCTCATTTGGATAAGGGAACCCCAATCACTAAAGGCACCCACCATCTGGTTAAAGGCACCCACTTCTTCTCGTTTGAAAACTAAAATAACAGAAAATCTTTTGTTCGAATCTATGAAGAGATTTTTGTGATTTTTGGGATTAAGACAGAGAGTATTCTTGCCTTATCAAGAGTGAGTTCCACATGACCAAAAGATACGTGAAATCAATAAAGAATCAATCCAAATAATCTCGGAAAATATATCAGGGAAGAATATTTTTGTTTTTCTCTCGAGTTATACTCTCGGGTTTGATTTGAAAGAAAGAAAATATTCTCTCAGGGTTATTGTCTCAGCAATATTTATTCTCGAGTAGATGAAGGAAACAAACTCTTCGAGACAACAAAAATCAGATCGAAAATTAAAGAGAAAAGATTCCCGAGTTATATTCATTAAAAGTGAAGATTTGAGAGAGGATATGGTTGTTGTGGTGTATAAAAGGATATGGACTCGATCTAGAAAGGGATAAAGAGTTTAGGGAGAGCTCAGGGGGGATGGAAGAGGCCAGAAGCACGAGAAAAAATCCAAAAAAAAAATATCTGTTGTTGCTGCTGCTGAAGAACACGAAGAACAGAGGCTACGACAACAATTTCTTCAACCCTCAACCACGGTTTCTTTATCCATTTGCAACGGATATCTTCGTATTTACAACATTTATCTTCAGTTGAAACAGTTTCTTCAACACATCTGCAACGAATATCTTAGCATCTGTAACGTTTATATTCAAGCTCTATTGCAACAGTTACTTTGTAACGTCCATAACACGTTGCATATTTTATGTTACATTACTTTTAGCTTCTTTTAATCTTTCAAGCACTTTTTGAGCTATATACCAATCTTTTGAGGGTGTTTTGAGCAAGATGAGCTAAACCCCATCACTGAGGCAAGGAGGAAGCCATTTTTCCATGATTAATTGGTAACTTTTAATAATTCTTTTATGACTTTTGCATTTATTTTTAATTGAAATTACGATTTTTCTTAATTGATTGTAAGTTTATTTTATGGTTTATGCTAGGACCTAGAGCTTTTGATGATCGATGCTTGTGATTTACAATTGGTATTTTAAAAATCTACTTTTGGAAAAAATTAGAGTCACTTATTTGAGCAATAATTGTATAGAATTATTATTTTTTGGAACCAATTAAAAGAGTTTAATGGTGAAATCCATAACCTCAGTATTTGTGAATATTATTTTAATATTTTGTGTATATTTTCTAGTTTAAAAATTAGTTTATTAAATCTAAAAAATCAATCTTCACAAGTTAGATGGCTACTCTGGTTATAATCAGATTGTTATTGCCCCAGAAGACCAAGAGAAAACTACCTTTACCTGTCCCTTTGGTACCTTTGCGTATAGACGCATGCCTTTCGGGTTGTGTAATGCACCCGCTACTTTTCAGCGCTGGATGATGATCATATTTTCTGACATGGTAGAACGGTTTTTAGAGGTCTTTATGGATGATTTTTCAGTGTTTGGTTCATCTTTTGATGAATGCTTGCATCATTTGACATTAGTGTTGACTAGATGTAAGGGAAAGAATTTAGTGCTTAATTGGGAGACATGTTATTTCATGGTTCAACCAGGAATTGTTTTAGGGCATATCGTATCTTCTAAGGGTATAGAGGTAGACAAAGCCAAAGTTGACCTTATTAAGAAAATACAGGTTCCCAAAATCGTAAGAGATATTAGGTCATTCTTAGGGCATGCAGGTTTTTATCGTAGATTCATTAAGGATTTTAGCTTGATTTCTAGACCTCTTTGCAATTTGCTTGCAAAAGATGTTAAGTTTGTCTTTGATGATGCTTGTTTAGAGGCTTTTGAGAAGCTTAAGACTTTACTCACTACCACCCTCATAGTCCAGGCACCTAACTGGAACCTACACTTTGAAATCATGTGTGATGCTTCAGATTATGTTATTGGTGTTGTGCTAGGTCAACGAGAAAACAAATTACTTTATGTGATTTACTATGCTAGAAAAACTCTGAATGATGCCCAAATGAACTACACCACCACAGAAAAGGAATTGTTAGCCATTTTTTTTGCCTTAGACAAGTTTAGATACTATCTCTTAGGTTCTAAGGACATAGTCTTTACTGATCATGATGCTTTGAAGTATCTTCTGTCCAAGAAGGATACTAAACCTAGATTGATTAGATGGATTCTTTTGTTACAAGAATTTTCTATAGAAATTAGAGACAAAAAGGGTGCAGAAAATGTAGTAGCGGACCACTTGTCTAGGCTTGTTTTTGATTCCCCTGATGATTCCCCTTATGTGAGGGATAGTTTTCCTGATGAACAACTTTTCTTTGTTTCCCAATTACCTTGATATGCGAATATAATGAACTATCTTTTTACTGGTCGAATGCCCCAACATTGGGGTAAACAAGATCGTTCTAGGTTTTTAGCCGAGGTTAAGCATTTCTTTGAGATGATCATTATCTGTTTAAGTTTTGTCCAGACCAGATTATTAGGAGATGTATACCTGAGAGTGACCAGTCCAGTATCATTTCCTTTTGTCATGGTCATACTTTTGGGGGTCATTTTAGTACTAAGAAAACCGTTGCTAAGATAATGCAGTGTGGAGTCTACTGGCCTTCGTTGTTTAAAGACACCCACTGTTACTGTGTTACTTGTGAGTGTTGCCAGAAGTTAGGAACCATTTTCCGTAGAAATATGACGCCTTTGAACCCTATTCTAGTTATTGAGGTCTTTGATACGTGGGGCGTTGATTTTATGGGTCATTTTCCTAATTATTTTGGTTATTTTTACATCCCTGTCGCTTTAGACTATGTGTCTAAGTGGGATGAGGCGGTTTCGTGTAGAACAAATGACCACAAGGTTGTGGTCCATTTTTTGAATGATAACATATTTGCACGTTTTGGTACACCTCGGGCTATAATTAGTGATCGAGGGTCACAGTTTTGTAATCGACCATTTAGGATTTTGATGAAGAAATATGGTATTACCCACAAAGTAGCTACCCCATACCATCTACAGACTAGTGGTCTAGTGGAGGTTTCCAACAGGGAGATAAAACGTATTTTAGAGAAAACAGTTAATCCTAATCGGAAAGACTGGTCATTGAGGCTTACTGATGCCTTATGGGCTTACTGTACTGGGTTTAAGACCCCCATTGGTATTTCACCTTATCGTTTAGTTTTTGGAAAGGCATGTCACCTGCCTGTCGAGATAGAGCATAAAGCATATTGGGCTGTTAAGAAACTTAATTTTTCGCTTGACAAGGCAGGAGCTCATAGGAAGCTCCATCTCAATGAGTTGTTAGTGCTAAGGAGTGTAAGAACAAAATGAAACTTGTGCATGATAGAAATATTTTAAGAAAGTCATTTTCTCCAGGTCAAAAAGTTCTTCTGTATGATACCCGTTTGCATCTATTCCCCGGGAAGTTACGCTCTCGGTGGACGGGTCCTTTTATAGTTCGCACTGTTTTTCCTCATGGTGTTATTGAGATTGAAACACTAGGTGGTAGTAGTTCTTCAAAGGTTAACGGCCAGAGATTGAAACCCTTTTTAGAGCCTTTTCCTACATGTGATGTTGAGGAGGTCCCTATGGAGGACCCTGCTTATCTTGATCGACCATCAAGGATGTTGTTGTACATTAGTAAGTTTTCGTAGGTTTTTTATTTTTCATTTTCTATCTTTTTCTCCAAAGAAGGATTGTTACACTTCACGCAAGTACTATCTTTCTGACTTACCTCTTTCCTCTAGTTACCTATATTTTTGATATTGCGCTTTAATTTGAAATATTGAGGACAATGTTATGTTTAAGTTTGGGGGTAATGGAGAAACTTTTAGTGAAATATGAAACTCCAAAGTCTAGAAACTTGTGAACAATTAAGGATGACACTAACCATTCTAGGTAGATGGAAACTTAGCTCTTTTTCTATAGGAATTGGTATGCCCAGCTAAATGGTCTATTCATAAAAGGATGTCTAGCTCAGGTGTTAGAAATAACATGATATTTTTTTACCATATCTCGGAATCTATCTCGACCACATCACCTTCTATTTTTATTTTTGCAATTTTTTGTGTTTCTCTAAGTGATTTGGTGGGGCACCAATATCGAATTGTTATCACCGCCAGGATGAAGTAGAGTGTTTGAGATCAAACCTCATTACTGTATTATTTTGACCATTATTATTAAAAAAAAAAATCAAAAAAACGAGTATTGGCACTTTATTAGCAATATTTGTGTGTTCTCTCTGTCTCCGTCGCCTAAGCAAGCTGGAACGCAGGATACATGAGAACTATCATGTAAGATGCTGATAAGGAGGATGCACTTGGATTCATTTGATCCAATCATGTTGTTAGTACATTTAAAAATAATAAATAACTATTTTATTTTCAATAAATCGACCGCTGGGACCCTTGTATATACCAACTGAGTTGATATTAGTATAAGGAGTAGGACTAGTGGGAGCGTATCTCAATACATTCATCATGGCACTGACCTTCAGACACATATGAGAAACATCGTTCACCTTATCCAACACACGCAATCAATAAAGATACGTGATTGCCTTATCGAGACTGAGTTGCACATGACCAAAAGATACGTGAAATCAGTAAAGAATCAATCCAAATAATCTCGGGAAATATATCATGGAAGAATATTTTTTATTTTTCTCTTGAGTTATACTCTCGGGTTTGATTTGAAAGAAAGTAAATATTCGCTCAGGGTTATTGTCTCAGCAATATTTATTCTCGAGCAGATGAAGGAAACAAAATCTTCGAGACAACAAAAATCAGATCGAAAATTAAAGAGAAAACATTCCCGAGATATATTCTTTAAAAGTGAAGATTTGAGAGAGGATATGGTTGTTGTGGTGTATAAAAGGAGATGGAGTCGATCCATAAAGGGATATAGAGTTTAGGGAGATCTCAGGGGGGCTGGCAGAGGCCAGAAGCACGAGAAAAATTCCAGAAAAAAATCAGTTGATGCTGCTGCTGAAGAACACGAAGAACAGAGGCTACGACAACGATTTCTTCAACCTCTCAGCCACGGTTTTTTCATCCATTTGCAACGGATATCTTCGTCTTTGCAACATTTATCTTCAGTTGCAATGGTTTCTTCAACACATCTACAACGGATATCTTAGCATCTGTAACGTTTATATTCAAGCTCTATTGCAACAGTTACTTTGTAACGTCCATAACACGTTGCATATTTTATGTTACATTACTTTTAGCTTCTTTTAATCTTTCAAGCACTTTTCGAGCTATGTACCAATCTTTTGAGGGTGTTTTGAGCAAGATGAGCTAAACCCCATCACTGATGCAAGGAGGAAGCCATTTTTCCATGATTAATTGGTCACTTTTAATAATTCTTTTATGACTTTTGCATTTATTTTTAATTGAAATTACGGTTTTTCTTAATTGATTGTGATTTTATTTGATGGTTTATGCTGGGACCTAGAGCTTTTGATGAGCATGCTTGTGATTTAAAATTGATATTTTAAAAATCTACCTTTGGCAAAAATTAGAGTCACTTATTTTAGCTAAAATTGTATAGAATTATTATTTTTTGGAACCAATTAAAAGTGGTTAATGGTGAAATCCATAACCTTAGTATTTGCGAATATTATTTTCATATTTTGTATATATTTTCTAGTTTAAAAATTAGTTTATTAAATCAAAAATAAATCTTCACAAGTTCGAGAATTTGAAACCCTTTCTTACCACTATCACAAAAAGCATCAATCATCCTGAAGTAAAGAGTGTTGAAGAGGATGCAATTGAGACTAGAAACACAAAAATTATCACAGAAAAAACTTATGTTATCTATGAACGTGACGATGATTACAAAAGTATATCATCTGAACCAACTCAGAGTGACATTCCTGGGGAGTACACAATGGAAGACGCTCTTGCGTATAAACCTTTCTGGTCTGATGACGATGAGGAGTATGAAGTATTTGAGAATAAAACCGAATTGATTAATATCATGGAAGACCCAGTTGAGCTTGCCAAGCATTATAATGATAATGTTGATGCCGAGATTATAATTAAGGCAGAGACTAATAAAGATTGGTTGAAAAGTTTGATAGAGGACCATGATACACATGAGGTAAATAATTCATTGGAGTTCTTTAAGAACAATGAGGATCATGTAATACAAGAGATAGTGGAAGGTTTATCTAATCCTTTGTAAAATTCTATTTCTAATGATCATACTCTAATCGAAGTAGTTTCTCAAGAAGTTGTTAACCCAACTTTTAGGAAAATATCTCACTTAGTATTGGAGTCGTGTGCTTCTATAGTTTTAACGGATTATTTTTCTTCTAACTATCCACCATTAGATATACTTGATTCTAACACTTTGCAGGTTACCTATGAGAAACCTGTAGAAGTGCCCGAATTCTATGTTCTCTCTACACTTCCAAGTGTAGAAAAGACTAAGTGTGGGGGAAATTTTTAATGGGCGATAACTTCAATTCTATTTTATTGTACTAATATTTTTGTGAAGCTGTTATTAGAGTTGCAGATTATTGTCTGGGTGGATCCCCAGATTTTCAGATTGTTGGTTTTCGGGCGCTAACCAGAAGGTCAGGCTGAGGACGTAAAACTAAGTGATGAATGGGAGGCAACCCATTGGTTTGTATTTCTATCTTTTTCTATTAATTTTTAGTTTGCATATCATATTAGGATTTCCCATCTTGATTTTCCATTGGAGGAGTCAATTTACAATGAGGACAATGTAAAGTTTAAGTGTGGGGGAGTATTTGCATACATATAGAGTTTTTTTTATCTTAAGTTTTTAGTTTCTGCATAAACCTCCAACTTTTAGAGATTTTAGAGTCACTTAGCATACTTCTAGCTACGTTTACATACAGAGTTCTAACCAAAATAACTGAACTTAGAAGTATTAGAGAACTATATTCGGAGTGCTTAGTTGTTGAGAGGCTAGAGATGATAAAAATGGACTTAAACCGCTGGTAAAGAATACGGTATTAGAAGAGTTGATTATTCAACACCCATGAGTGAGGCACCAAGCCTTTAATTGTCCGTTTAAAGTGTTTCATCTACGTAAATTCCGGGTAGAATGATGAGCTACCCAACTTCACACCAATTTTTCAGCACTACTTTTTGATCTCTTGAGTGTTATTTCATCAATCATAAGGGTGCCATCATAATTGCTAACTCTATCTTGTAGTCTTGTTTACAGTTGGCACCATTCTTTCGACAACAACAGGTCCATAGAAATACATTATCATCAACAAGCGAAATATCAAAAATTTGAAGGAAAGTTGAAGACAATCAAGGTTTATAAGCAATAGTACGAGAAAGAGAAAATTTCATATTCAAGTAAAACAACTATACAATGAGCAAAAGTATATATACATGTTGAAGACTTATGTACAAAAGCGAAATAAATCAAAAGATGAGAGTTAGTGAAGTTTATGATATCGAGACAATACGAGTTGTGAAGAATTAAGTGGTAACATCCTTATCCCACGACCATAGTAGTTTCATTGTTCATTTTATTTTATTTTATTTTTTTGTTTGTATTTTATTTTGAAGTTCTCAAAAAAAATAAAAAAAATAAATAAATATACATATATAAAAGAAAACAAAAAAAATATTTATCATTGCTTTAGTGTATATTTATTTATTTTTTTGTATTCAATCAACAAAGCCGTGGGGAAGAAGAAATCTATAAAAAAGTTTCAAACAACAAGAAATTGAGGAAAATAGTTATAAATTATCAAGGTTCTACGAAGTTCAAAAGTTCATCATCAATAGTTGAAGACCGAAGACATTTCTATTGGATGATGTGAGAGTGGTGCTGATTTCCGATCACTGAGAAGGTAAGTAAACATTTCTCATCCTTATATACTGGTTGATTTCCTTTCTTAGAGATCATCATAAAAAAAGAGTTCTTTTTCGTCCCATGTTTCTATGGGATAACATCTTCATATGATTCGGAAGGTTACCTTTTCTTTTCACCATTCAATATGTGCAGGATTTCTATCTTCACTCCTTCCTGCACACATGTGAGAACCATAAAGTTCGTCTTTTGAGTGTCAAATTCATAAAACTCTATTGGTGAGGCAGAAGCCATTCGATCACTCTCAAACCTGAATTCTTTCATATGATCGTTTTCTCCTAACTCAAGGGTTAAGCATGAGAATAATGTTCTTTATACTTCTAACTTCTTATTGTTAGTGTGCTGAAACTTTATGTCTTTGTAGCTCTTTGGATGCAGGTGCTCTGGAATATTTGAAAGTTAGAACTTAGGTTTTATGTGTATAAGTCTTGTAAACCCACACGAGACTATAACTCGTCCACTAGGGACACCTAGGGGATTTAAAGGCTTGTTACACATGTTAAATGTAACCGTATCCTCAACGAAATGGAGTTGTTGTAGTTTAGGTTAGTTTAGATTTATAGTTTGCTCGAGGACTAGAGAAAGGCAAGTATGGGGGAATTTGATAGGTGCATTATTTGCATTATTTGGATACTCTAATTCATTGATTTGTTGTTAGTTTTCATTTCATTATGCTTTTATTTATTTTTTTTATGAGTTTTTTAGAAGATTTGAAGTGTATTCAACCAAAGAAGAAGAAGGGAGTTCATTACGACACGAAATGAACAAGGAGGTTAAGTTCTGCCAATGAAGAAGGGACAAAAACCAAATTAAACTCATTCAAATCCAGGATTTCTTAATACCATTTTGAAGAGAACAAGAATACGGAGCCAATCCAAAAAGAATGAGGTCATTCGGATCTCGTATGAGGAAGTTATGAGCAAAAAAGCCGAAAGAAAATAACGAAACAGTCAGCAAAATAATCGGTAGATAAAATGGAAATTGAGTCTACCGATTATGGCAAGTTATCTACCTATTATGGCAAGTTATCTACCGATTATGGCAAGTTTTGGACACATGAAAAGTCATATATTGAGCTCTTACAATCGGTAGATAAGGAGGGTGTCGAGTCTATCGATTATGACTCGACGTAAGCCACTTCTAGACACGTTTTTGACTTCTAAATCAAGGAAACATGGTCCCTGAAGGATTCTAAACCCTAGAAGCAAAGGATACTTGAGGGCCAAGCATTGAAAGCTATAAAATAAGACATCTAAGTCTCAAACAAATCATTTTTAACATCTTTATATTTTATATTCCATATCTCTTAAGTAATATCTTATCTTCTACATCAAAAACCTAGGAGGAAACCATTCTTCTTCTTTGTATATTTTTCATGGGTTTTCGTAAATCCATGATTAGGTAACTTTGTTCTATTGGTTGGGAAGTAGTTGGAAGTCCTAGACATGTAAATCAATCTGGTTGGTTAGTTTTAATGTTAATGATCTCTTTTATCGCTTATGTTCTACTGTTTATATCGCCATGTATGATTGAAGACTTGATCATTCAAGTTGCAAATTGAATGATAATGTTTTCATATCTAAAGCTAGACTAGGGTTTGAGATCAAGATTTGTCGAAGAACTTTAATCACAAGTAGCACAACATAGTTGTTAACGACGGGATGTTGCCATGCGATTATGTATAGAAGCTTAACCTAGGTTAAATCTGTGTGTCTCTTGTGCCGGATTGCTTAGAATAACCTCAACCCACGAAGACCATTGCTTTCATTGGGTTAAACTTGAGTGGCTCTTGCGCCAAGTTATTCATTGAGAAGGATTCAAAGAGTGTCTCTTACGCCTTTGATGATACAAGGAGTTTTACCGGAGTAAGTCTGCGATAGGAGGCTCTAGGATTATTGGTACGAGAAGGATTGAATATTATCTCTAATCGATTGAAGAGTTTATTTGGTGACGGAAGATGAAACCTCTAATCAGTATTTTCTCACTTTGATCTCAATCTTTATTTACTTTGTTTTTATTTTCTTTCCTTAGTTTACTTAGTTTTATTCATTACAATCCCCCCTCTTGGTTACATAAGAAGTCAAAGACAAATAACAATTCACAGCTCCTCGTGGGAACGATCCTTACTACCACTATTACTTATTAATATTAGTGGGAAATATCTTAATTAATTTGTACACAAACAACACGCACCAGCTTTTAGTAAATATTAATTGAATTAGGGATAGGGAGCTAGATGATACAGACATAATTTATACACTTTTACTGCCTAAATTATATTTGCTAGTACTTGATTTATAATAATTTTATTGTTTTTATGCTTTTATAGGTAGCATACATAAAATCCAAAGTTACAAGAAAATACGGCTAAACGGGCTACAACTGCTTATATGCACTGCCGATTTTTGGTGTTGGTTTACACTGCAACCAAATGTTTTTGGGATAGAATTGATTCTGTTGAGTTGGTTGAAGTAACGTATAAAGAAGAAGAAAATGACAGGTGGTGTAATTTACTTTTAGATACTGGTTAATGGTCTTCTGCCTGGTCGGTGGTGTGAGGAAGTAAAAGGGTGAAGTAGGTGGACTTGTTTTGGTTGGAGGACATGATAAGAGAGTCAAGCAATAGACTAAAAGTGTATGACAACAAAACAAGAAAGTGAGTGGGCTACTGAGCGTTGGATGGAGATAACATGTGAGAGAATAAGAAGAGATAGAGAGGAAGGGGGCTGTTCTTTTGGAGGGTAGGCGTAGGATGAAGAAAGAGCGTTGTCAGGCGTGGAAAAAAGAGAGATAAAGACTAATAGGGTAGGAGGGTGTGGCTAGGGTGAGGAGATTGGACTTATTGAGAGAAAGGAGGGAGACGGAGTTCTGTTGGGTTTTTGGAGGACATGAAGAGAAGTGGAGAGAAAAGGTGAGACTGATTAGAGAAGTGAAGAGAGAAGGAGGAGAGAGTGTGACAACTGAGAGAAAAGAAAGTGGGGAGAAGGACTGAGGGGACGGATAGAGAGAGAGAAGGCTAGAGAGTTAGGTGGAGGCAAAACCTAGGGGAGAAAGTCAGAGCAGAGGCTGAGTTTTGTCTATGGGTTTGTGGTTGTTGTACTTTGGAGACAAAGTCTAACGTTTTTCTGGGTTGGTGTTGGCATCCGGAAACACGGTGATATCTTTCTATTTCTACTTTTATTAATTATTTTTAATGGATTTTGAGAAACCCATTGTTATATCTTGCTAATATTTGTGTAACTAGGGTTTATGTTAAAACCACTTAAAGTTTTAGATCAATTAAATCGAATTATTTGATACATACTATTATGATTTGAATATGATTAGTTCTTGAATACCATTTATTGGTTTAATAATAACATTAGTCACCGGTTCTATACAATACAATAACCTTTGCGCATCATTAATAGGATTGCAAATATATTTGTCTACTTATTCGATATTTCATGCTTGGGTTAAATCCTTTGATGGGGTATGCTTAGAATATCCAGGTATTATTTGCGAACCTTTAATTAGTTTCGTATAAATTTCTCACTAACGCAATTTGATGGTGTATGCTGAGACTTAGCGTTTTTGATGCGCCATGCTTAGGGCGTCCCAGTGACATTTGCGACTCTAATACATATAATAGGTGATGTCTATAGAACGAAAAATAGATGAATATTCAAGAGTTATGTTTCACTTCAGTAATTAAATAGAAATAGTGGTGGATACTAAAAACCCTGGTTACCGACTCTCTTTGCTTAGTTATTTTATTAGTTTAGTTTGTTTTATTATTTCATTCATAATTCTAAAAATCCAACAATATTATTTCTGATTAGTTTAATTGAGATATTGATTGTAGTATTTGCCCGCTCCATGTGGGTTCGACCCATATTTTTCGATGTCTACTAGTTACACGTCGTGCGATTGCGGTTATTATAAATAGGATATTCTAGAATCCCATCACTAGCATCAAGAAGGTTTGAATTTAGCACTCCAATTAGATAGCCAAGGCACATTTGCCATGGCCGTTACTCAGGGATGCATTAGGTTAGTCTAGAGACACACTAGGACACTAGGGACGCACTCGGCTAGCTGGACGCATCGTCTTTTGCAGGGGACGTGCTAGGCATGGCTTGGGACGCGCTAGAAAGCTGGAACATGCTAGTCTTGGCAGGGACGCACTAGAGCTTGGCTAGGGAATCACTAGGCATGTAGGGACGCGCTAGGCATGGCTTGGGACGCGGTAGGAAGCTATGACGTGTTGGGCATACAGGGACACATCAGCGCTAGTGCTAAGAAGCGTTGTAGCCAAGACGCGTTGGAGCTAAGGGGTTTTGTGCCTTTCACGCTAGGGTTAGGGTTTGCACTTTTGGTGCTTGGGTTGAGGTGCCAAGGTGATGACGCGCTAGCTAAGACCTATTTGGGACAATATATGTTAGTTAATACCATGTTAGGTTAGTTGGCGCTTCTCAGGTGCCATGGTTAGCGCTAGGAAAGTTAGCACTTTTAGCACTAAAGTGGCTAACTAGTGCCAATGTGGTGCTAAGACAAATAGCTGGTGTTAATTTGGCACTGATAGGAGAAAAGCTAGGTTGTCCTAGTTTAGAGGTTCAATGCATTTTTATGGTATTGCTTCTTGGTTATGGCGCATCCAGGAGGAATGGCGCATAATTTGTGGCTTATATTTAAGCAAAGCGCTAAAGTAGCATATTTGAGCTCAGAAGGGCAATCTGAGAAGAGTTCATTGCGAACGGAGAGTTAAGTTAGAATGTATTTTGGGGATCAAGCATTAGTTACTTCCGGATTACGCGTATAGTAGTAAATTGATGTTGTTTAAATAAGAATTTAAGTATCGACATTTCTCTAGGAATAACACTAGAGAAGACATCGGATACAAAAAAAACTCTAGTAATAACACTAGAGAAGACGTTATGCTCTAGGAATCATACTAGAGAAGACTCAAGTTGCTTTATACTAGTGTACAATCCATCTAGTAGCCTGAGACTTATTAGAAAGATTACAGAGTCAATATAGAACACTTATAGTTATTTGTAGAGACTGTATTCTTAATCTCCTGCGGAATATAGGCAGAAATAAAGTATTTTGTGTTCTGATGTGAAGTCAGAAATATGTGCGCAAATATGCGTGGATACTTCTATTTTCCTGCAACAAGGCAGAAGGACGATTTTACAATTTTGACCCTTGTCAAAAACTCACCATCTACAAAGTGGAAACGAAGTGTTAAAAAGGAATAAATGAAAAATACCTAGTGGATATCATCCAAGTTCAGTATTTCTCATCACCATATTGTAGAGAACGAATAATCGAATCCAACGGTGAAAGAATGAGGTCATTTCGACGTCGTATGGAGAAGTTATGAGAAAAACAAGTTCGGAATTGCCTCGGAGGGTCAGGCCATCGAGAAAGACAGAAATCTCAGAGGGTCAAGCCATCGAGAAAGGAAGCAATCTCGGAGGGTCAGGTGGCCGAAGAAGATACGTGATCTAGGTATTTTGACGGGTTTTTATGCTATTTTTGAATTTCCAAAACCTAGTATGACCGGGATTTGAGCACGTGCACTCCTATATTTGGTTTCCTATATAAGAAGGCTTCTTAGATCTTTTTATCTATCTTTTATCATTATATCATCTACAACAAAAGAAAAAGGATTTTTGGAGCGAATTAGTGTTTTCCCCTTTTGGGGAATAACCATGACACTTTCCTTTTCTTCTCCCTCTTCTCTTGCATATTTTTCATGGGTTTTGAGAAAACCATGAGTATGTAACTTTATTTTATTGGTTAGGGATGTAATTCTTAGTCCTGGATATGAAATCAATCTGGATGGTTAGTGTTAATGTTAATGATATCTTTTATCGATTATGTTCTAATGTTTATATCGTCATGTATGATTGAAGACTTGCTCGTTTAAGTTGCAAATTTAATGGTCATATGTTCACATCTAAAGCTAAACTAGGGTTTGGAGATACGAAATAGTCGATGGACCCGGTTACAAGTAGCATGGTGTTATTACTGTTCAAAACCTACATGTAATTGCATGTAGAAGCTTAACCTAGGTTAAACCCATGTGGCTCTTGCACCGGATTGCTTAGAATAACCTCAACTCACGAAGATCATTGCTTTCATTGGGTTAAACTTAAGTGGCTCTTGCGCCAAGTTATTCATTGGGAAGGATTCAAAGAGTGACTCTTGCGTCTTTGATGATACAAGAAGTTATGCCGGAGTAGACCTGCGGTAGGATGCTCTAGGGTTATTGATATGAGAAAAATGGAACGTAAAATCGAATCGATTGACAAGCAGGTTTGGTGATGGAAGATGAAACCTCTAACCAGTATTTTCTTTCCTATGATAATCTTTATTTACTTTGTTTTTATTTTTACTAGTTTAGTTTAGTTTAATTCACTATTATCCCCTTGGTTATATAAGAAGTTGAAAACAAATAACAATTACATAGATCCTCGTGGGAACTATCCTTACTACCGTATATTACTTATTAGTACTAGTGGAAAATATCTGAGTTAATTTGTTGTACGTACGAAACGCATCATCTGGTTCCTAATTTAATGGACCCGGAACAGGGCCCGATTAAAAACTTAAATACCCGTCGGGTCCGGGTAGTTATTGGGTCTTTGAAAATCAATTATATCTTTTAATAATTTTATTTTATCTTGTTCTTATTGGCTTGAGTCTAATAAATTTTCATACAAAGCTATTACTATATCTATATAAATATTCTAATTATAAATTAAATATAAGAAAAAAATGAAAAAAGAAAAAATCCAAGCAAAACTAGGTCAAACTTTAAAGTTTTGAGTAAAATTAGCATAAAAACAACACAAATTCGGGTATCCGGCGGGTATTACCCGTTAGAAACCGAAAGATTATCGGTTCCTAACGGTTTTATCCATCAGGTACTAATATTGTTAATGGGTCCAATCTTAGGACCCAGATCCGATTCACTCGTATTCGTTTCCGGTTCCGGGTAATGGGTACCTATTGACAACCCTAATTCCTTGGAGCAGGTTGCCAATAGCTCGACAAGAAACCTAAAGACTCAGTCATATGGAAACGATGGAAAAATGATCAATACCATGGTAATGTAGAGGTGGTGGAGGCAGAGACAATGTCACATAAAAGAGTTGTGTTCTACGGTACAATGAAGGGGAAACGATTGAATATATACCTTGGTGAGAGATGTTTACGGCTGTTTTAGAAACACTTGAGTCGGGCGTAACTATATCCCCAACACACTATTGGGCGGTGGACCATTTACATTACCATTGATGGTGGGTGAAAAAAAATATGGGATGTTCAATGCCAGCATTAATACACATATGAAACCATGATGAGATATATGCATGTAGCAATGGACGTCGATGTAGAACTAGATGTCCACCTCCAGAATTGATGTCGCAGTCATATGGCGTTCATCCATCCGCCCAACCGATGATACAACTAACATCAGTTTCCCTATGTATATTGATGGTGAACTAACATCAGTTGAGGTGCCTAAGCCAACATCTTACCCGTATAATTTTTCATATATTTCTGACTTACGGGTTAATACCTTAATTTTTATTCATAATTTTTAAAATATCTTCTATGTATTATTATATGTTGTAAAAATTTTGGTATTGGATTAATTGCTATTATTTGTGAGTTTTTAGGAGGAGTTGTTAAACCTTTATTTCAAACAACACGTGTGCTTGGATCAGACAAAAAGAGGATTTATCTTGGATGGAATTCTTCTTCTTCAGGTTTTATATTTGGGACACCTCGTAGCCATTCTTTAAGTTTACAGGAAATGAAAGATTTGATGTGTTGGCTGCTGGAAATAAAATGCGAAGAGGCATTCGGTTCTTTCTTGCGTTGCACGTGGTATCCCAGCAGTCTCGGTGTCTTCGGTTGTACGTGAATCGAAATTTTCTCTTGGAAATCGTGTTGTAGGGGATTAATGCCGCTATTTAACGCCAAATATATTCGAGTGTTGTGTGCGTTTGAAAGATCGGTGGACAGATGAGTTTAAAAACTATTTTCGACGGATTGATCCATTAAAGGATGATATTTCTATCGAAATGCAACTAATCAAGTGCCCACTTGACTCAATCTATCTTTAAGATACGCAACTACGTATAGTTTTAAATTATTATTTATTTAATGTCTTAAGGATGCATAATCTATTATTTTACCTAATATTTTAGAGGGCTACCAAAAACTAATTTGGAACGACTAATAAAATAAAATAAGGTTATTATGAAGTAATATCAATACACCACTTATCATATATTTTTTTTAATGGCTAATCTGCCTTTACTTAATTAGTATTAATGATGATTAATTAGTTAATTAAGTTGGCTATAGTTGGTATTAGATGATGAATTAGAGTTACAGTTTTAGAATAGAACTAGAGAGTGTTTTAGAAAAGAAGAAGAAGAAGTTTGGAAAAACTAGGTTTTACCAAAAATCAATAACAAACATGGATGAGTATGAGGAAGAAGGTGAGAAACATCATGAAGAACATAATATTGAAGGTTCAAAGACGTTTAGAGATGACGATTTGGGATATTTGTTGGATGATCCAAATTTTGGTGTGGAAGAAAACCTAGACGATGAATCACATATAAATAAAGATAATCATGCATCAAACAATCAGGTATTGTGTTAAGAAGCTCAAAAACCCACTTTGTATGCGTTTGTATGTGATCGGTAACAAAGAAAATTCATTTTTGCATGCATTTAATTTCATGGAGTCCCAGAATCGGTAGATAATGGAGTACCATAAACTATCGATTATACTTCTGTTCGAAAATAATTATATAATCGGTAGTCTCGTGAGGATTACTTACTACCTATTATACAAAATCCCCAAATTGATTTTTTTTTGAATTTCTGTTTGCATAATCGGTAATTTAGGAATACTTATTATCTACTGATTATGTTAGTCGCCCCAAAAATGAATTTCTCCAAACCTACAAATTTTTTATTTTGCAAACTTTGTAATCGGTAGTATATGGTATATCGTTATCTACTGATTACAATGCAATCAGTAGTTGTTTAACAAATTAAACCTCCGATTATACTCGTTTTTTTGTGTACAGATGTTGACTTGATTTCTTTCTATAATCGGTAGTAAAGGAACATAATTAACTACCGATTGTTGATAATTGGTAGCACGGGGATATTATTTTCTACCGATTGTTGTTAATCGGTAGTAAGGTAACATAATTATCTACCGATTATCATTGTCTAACTCATTGCTATTTTACGTGGATTAATGAATGGGTTAATCATGTTTCATACGAGGGTCCTGATACTTCCCACACTATGCAAATAAATTTTGGTACGCTACTTACCCACTCTTAGCTTGTTCTAAGAATGTATGTTACATGGTTAGGCTTATGATGTTTGTTTTGTTATATGCGCATTAAGACATTTGGAAGTAAGACGGAGGCAAAGGAATGGCTTATCAACAAGGCAAAAGAGAAGATGTGTGTTTTAGTTCAGAACAATTGCGTGATATTTGATCGATTTGAAATGATTTGTGAGAGAGGTGGCGAGCGAAACAGTCACTTGGGAAAGGATCGTAAATGCGTAAAGAAGACGGAGAGGATATACCGAGGTAATTCAAAGTAGATTGGATGCCCATTTAAGATTATCTTCCATAAGTCCGACAGTAAGAAAGGTAAAGTATGGAAAATGTTTAAAGTTGCTAATGGTCGTCACAACCAAGAAGATCCGGAAAGTCTTGTTGGGAACGTAATGATTGCCAAGTTAAAACCAAAGGAAATGGAGACGGTGAAGTCTATGAGGAACGTAATGAAAGCGAGTGCAATCCTATCTAAGATAAAGGCGGACGACCCCAACAACTTGTCTTCGTTGTATACAATTTGGTCGGCGCTAGCAACGATCAAAAGGACGAAATGGGATGGTCGAATGGTTATGCAACAATCAGAGTGGTTAGCCGAGAAACACAATTACACGTTAAGAAAAGAAGAAAGGGATGGTAAGGTGATTCGTATTTTCTTGGCATATTCGAAGATGATCCAATTGGCTCAATGCTTTCATCAAATTTTGTTGATAGATGCTACTTACAAGATAAAGTACAACATGCCGTTGTTGAACATTGCTTGCCACACTTCGTACAAATGCACATTTATGATGGCTTGGGGTTTAATGAATGTTGAGAACGATGTGAGTTTCATTTGGATGTTGTAAACATTAAGGTCGATTTATAATGGCGAGCATTTTCCAAGGGTTATTGTAACGGATAACGATCAAGCCTTGATGAATGCAATAAAGGTAGTGTTTCCGGAAGCCCATAATTTGCTTTGTACATGGCACATTCAATGCAACATCAAATCCAATCGCAGACATCATATCCAAGCTAAAAAACGAAACAAAGATACCAAGTAGTCGAAGGAAGAGGATGAACGTATTAGTAAACTAACCGTGGAAGAACGAGAAGAAGAGAAACGGTTGGCCGATGAAAAGTGGGTCGAGGATGGAATAAAGTGGTCTTTATTTCTAAAAGCATGGGATAAGATATTTTGGTCGATGACGGAGGAAGTTTATGAATACAACTTGAAGAACTTTGAGGATGAATGGAGCAAGAACTATCCCAAACCAGTTAAGTATTGCAAAACACAATGGTTGGGACCGCATAAGGATAAGTTTGTGTTTGCATGGACATATGAATATCGGAACTTCAAGAACGAGGCAACAAGCATTGCAGAGGGGTCCCATGGCCGATTAAAGAACATACTAGTCGGTAGTCAAAATGGGGTTGTGTCGGTCAAAGAAGCAATCCATGAGTTCACCAATCGTGACCTCACTAAGATTTATGGTTTAATGGAAAAAAGTCGGCATAGATTCCCGTTGGCACATTTAAAACATAAAAATCTTCTAAGGGGTATAATTTACAAAGTTTCTTGGTGGGCAATAAATTTCATGATAAAACAATTGGAGTTGTACAGAGATCACGATGATGAGACTACAGTTTGCAACTGCAAGACGATGATAGGTATTGGACTCCCGTATCGTCACATGCTTGGAAAGTATATTGAAGTGATTGACATTAATGATATTCATCCCTTTTGGAAGCAATTGATTTGACCTCGGATGGTGAGTAGTTGATTCTGAATATATATTTTGAACATAAATATATAGATAAATATTAATGCAATGTTTTGTGAGCGGTAACAAATAAAATTCATTTTTTGCATGCATTTAATTCCATGAACGTCTCATAATCGGTAGATAATGGAGTACCATATCTACCGATTCCATTGTAATCGGTAGTCTAAGAATTTTTTAAACTACCGATTATAATGTGTTGCCCCAAATTGAAAATCGAAAAAATTATCAAAATTCCAACATTTTGAACATGCATAATCGGTAGTCTAAGAATATTTTAAACTACCGGTTATAATGTGTTGCCCCAAACCTCCATATAGAAGACAACGGTACCATCTCAATGACTATCCCGGAACCAAACCTCGTAGTGCCAGGGAATTAACCATGCACATTCGTCATTGTGTAATATGATTGAACGGTGTTTTGGAGTACTAAAAGCTTGTTTTCCTATTTTAAAACCATCTTATAGCTCGCGTAAGCAAAGAAATATTGTTATAGCATCATGCACAATACATAATTTTATCAGAAGACACGCGATTGAAGACGATTTATCTATAGAGTATCGAATTGATGATATAATCATTCCCGGTGAAGGGCCGAGTTATCCTTCTGTAACCACAATTTATGCCAATTTATCTACTAGAAAAAACTTAAAAAGATATCGTGAAATTTATTCTTACCGAGATGGGATTCGCATAGGCATGTCCTTGCATTAATATCTTCCTATGTGAAAATTTTGTATAAATTTTTATAATTTTAAATTATCAAGATTTCACAAACATTATGCTCAACATCTATGGATAAAAGTTATATATTTATCACTTTATTGCAATTAAGTGCAAATCGTATCAAAATTGTTCTTAAGTTAAAATTAACAATTTTCAATACTAATACATATAACAATAACAATAATAACGATATTTTGACTTCTGATTTTGTTAATTTGCCAAACTTGCTTATTTGCTTTTCAACTTAAAATTTAGTCAGTTTCCATACAGACTTTTCAACTTTCAACTTCTCAGAAGTAACTTATAGAAGTTCATAAGCAGAAGCACTTTTACTTCTGGTATCCAAACACCTTTGTTTGTGGGAAAAACGAATTAAGAGGCTAATTTAGGAAAATTTGGGTGAGCAGGTGATAATTCGTCTAATCCTTAAACATTTTTATTGTTGAAGTACTTTGTTTAGATTCGAGAGATCAATCTGTACAATCCTGTCCTAAACCAAGCAATGGCCATTCTAGTCTTGCTTCAGTCACAAAGGAGAATGAGAAGGGTTGGTCTTAGGTAGGGAAGCGAGAGAAGGATTAAAGTCAAAGTATCAGACTTTGTAGGATATAATTGATATGAATATCTATGAACAAGTTCTCTGTGTGTGAGAAGATTGAATGATCGAGTTGGTCGATTCTGTGGTAGACTTGTATTAGAGTTTAGACTTGTTTTGTCTTCCTCGAAAATTGTTCATCCCTTTGTTCAATAGATTGAGAATCTATTTATATCATAGTTATTGTAACCGTTCACCTGACCTCTTTCTGGAAGAAACTGTCGATGGTTAAGTTGTGGTGAAATGGAGAAGGTGTTGACAACTGCTCCCCACTTTATTTGAGGTTGAATAGACGGTTGCTCAACCTACCATTCCCCTGCTCAACTGATGATCGAACTTTCTCGAGTTTTCTCTATAGTGGGTGCATTGCTACACCACATGTCGTAAACCGCCAGACCAATACCCTAGTGAATACCCCCCCCCCCCCATTTGTGACATCTTTGATGTCTCGTGTAAATTTTATAGTATTAAAGTACTATTAATAATATTAAGTCGAATAGGACTTGCTTAGTCTTTGGACTAAAGACTAGTCGGATGAGTCTTAGCAAACTAAAATAAAATAGAGGTATGTTCAACTAGGTGAATTTGTATTGACATGCTTGTTTTTGTAGGAATAAGCATATGCTGATGAGCATGAGAATATGTATGTGAAGCTATATATAAATATATGCGTGAGAGGCCACATATATGAGTGAGGCCTAGTATGGCCTTTGATAGTAGGGTTTTGAAGCTTGCATATGTGAAGCAAACCCAAATAGGTAAGCATTAGGTACTAACACTAGGGTGGATGAGCTTAGGAACTAATGCCTAAGATGGATTAGCGTTGGGATAATGCCTAAGTCGGATTAGGTTTAAAATTAATGCTAAGACGCAATAGTGTTTAGGATTAAAGCTAAGACGCATTAGTGTTTGGGATTAATGCCTAAGACATATTAGGTTTTGGATCAAAGAGTAAGACGCATTAGTTTTGGACTAATGGGTAAGACGTCTTAGCTATGAGATAATACTAAGACGCACAAGTGTTGAAGTTATGCTAAGGCGCACGAGACTTGTAGCAATACTAAGACGCATTAGTGTTGAAGCAAGACTAAGACGCTCAAGCATTGAGGCTTAAAAGGTAAGACATCTTAGTATTGTACTAAGACGCACATCATTTGTGCTTAGTACTAACACGCACATGATTGGTGTTTATATAAAGAGGCACGTGATTGGTGTTCATACAAAGACGCACGTGATTTGTGGCGAGACTAAGACGCATTAGTATTGAAACAAGACTAAGACGCATTAGTTTTGAGTTGGTATTAAAACGCACAAGTATTGTGCTTACCTTAGACGGATTAGTCTTGTGGCTCAAACTAAGACGGACGAGGTCTATGTCTTAACCAAGATAGAAAAGATATATATTTAGACTAAGACACACATAGTCTGTAGCTATGACTAAGACGTATAAGTATTTATGGTTAGACTATGATGCACGAGTATTGTGGTTAGACTAAGGTGCACAAGTTTTGTGTTAGCCTAAGTAAGACACACATGATTTTTCTTTGAGACTAAGGCTCACATGTTTTATCTCGATAACTAAGACTCACATGTTTTGTCTCGAGAACTAAGACTTACATGTTTTGTGGCAAAACTAAGGCGCACATGTTTTGTATCCTAAGCAGAACATGCTTTGTATCCTAAGAAGATTTATCTCACCTATGACGGGAAAGGTAAGGGGGCATCAGCCCCTTGGACTTGGACGGACAAGAGAATTCTTGTGAAATTTTATCGTCAAAAAGTTCAGATTTAGGATTTTCGCTGAAAACGCTGTAAAATCTTCACAAGGAGTCCACTTTCGATGATCTAACCCAGAGTTTTGATGCCCAGAAGACCAGATATCTCCTAAGACGGAAAGATTTGAGTTTTGAGTTCGTTAAGGGCCTCAAAAAAATAAAACAGACAAAAGTCGGGAAGAATTCAGAAATTTTTCAATTGCGACTTAGTCGAATGTTTTGATTAACTTGTTTGTCCGATTGATATGATTTTTTAGTATGGGTTAGAGGACATCCATACGAAGAGTTTTATATATAACTCATCCCTTGATTCATTACCAATTGATCTCAGATCGTGACTTTGTACAGGGCAATGTAGAATTGCGCCTGACTAGCTTGGTGTGAAACGCCTTTTTAGGTCTTTGTACCATTTGCTTGCGTATTGGATGTTAGATGAGGGATATTTAGGCCATTGGTTGCTTCCTTAAGCAAGGATTGACGTGGATAAGACTAAATTTAGCAAGTGGAAGCTATGTTTTTATGTTTGGCAAAATTCTTGATTTGATGTCTGAGCACAACTATGGCACTTTAGTTGAGATGTTCATATGTAACTTGCTACATATATCTATAAAAAGTTGTATAGGTATTTTCAGTCAGTCAATATCATCCAGTTGAGGATGGATATCGACATAAGGTAAATTTTGGGAATTCAGCTGTTGAATATAGCACCCAAAAAATACTCAAATTGATATATACTAGTGGGAAATCCATCTGGGAGCTTGAGATTTTATGTAAAAATCATAGAATATCTGGGAACATAGTAGTAAGCACCAGTATCATTCTAATGATTTCGTATAGTAATGAATGTTGATTCATTCAATCGTATATGTAATTGTCTATACATATAGAGAGAGGACAGGGATGAGCACCTGAGAGAGGACAGGGATAAGCACCTGCTTAAAAATTCTTTGCAGAATTTTGAGGTTTAATATTTCTCAGACTCGAGTCTTGAGATATAATTTTACTATTTTACCCTTTTCAAAAACCCAACATCTAAAACCTTATAAGTTTAGAATAAAATAAACCCTAAGAATATTAAGTATGGGCAATGTTAAACGTCTAAAAAATTGGTGGTATGTCTAACCTACACAACCTATCCTGGTTATCAGTATAGGGATTTAGGCTGGCTTTGGATTTCAAAATTAGTGTTTCTTTCTTCTGGGCAGCTTAATTCCAAGCATGTCTGTCATGTCATGTTGTGTGTACCCTAATAATTTGGCACCAATATCCTATAAAAGTGGCCCATTTCCACCGACCCATTCCTGTCGGCCTGCTTCCAAAACCCTAGAAGAAGGTTATGGAACATTCTAGATTACTTGGTAGACAATTATGCACAAGTATATAAATATAGAGGACCTAAACCCTAAAATGTACGGTATCTAACCCTAAAAACTCTTGTAGAAAAAAATTACTGACTTTTTTTTGTTTTCTACAAGTTCTTCTCATCTTAATTACCAGGAGGAGAAGATCAGTCACTAATATCATCGAGATTGTCTGCGGTGAAGATCAATACATTTTTGCCCAAACATCTTTGGCACCGACTAAGGGGAGCGAGTAAAAGACTCGTGGTCTACCAACAACGAACTATTGTATCACGCATACTGGTTTGCTCGTTCCTTTTCTTCAATCCAATTATTATTTTGATATGCTAATATAATCAGTTGATCATTCATATATATATATATATATATGCGATTAAAAAAAGAGTTGTAGGTTTGAGTTTGATTAATCCCATCTCTTTAGATATTCAGTTTGTTCATAAATATCTACTTTGAATCCAGTTCTAAACATGGTTACAGGTAACACAAATACTTCTATAACAACTATACAGGTCCGGATATAATTTATAATTACTGTTTTCTTAATCGATTTTCCTATAAAAGTTGAACCGTAACATTAACTTCTCATCACGCCATATTATTTAAAATTTCGTTTGATTCCTCATGTTGCGTGCCATATTAATGGTTTGTGTTAGAACAAATGACAGAAGCTAGCACAATCAAGTAAAATATAAAATAGAAATGAAATCAAAGTAAATCAAGCACACACACAACACAAGGATTTATAGTGGTTCGATCAATATGATATGTATCCACTTGCGAAGACGATGAAATGATTTTCACTATGTATCAAACAAGTTTACAAGGTATTGATTCAACCCCTCTCTCAAGAACCCTAACCCCCTTTTTGGTTCCTCACACTCTCTATCTAGAATAACATAGGTTTCTCTCTCTATGATAAGGAAACCCTTTCTCTTTATATCTAACCTAAAAGAAGAGAATGGACTAATGGGACAGGTAAGCAAAGACAAGCCCAACCAGAATACAAAGTGTATTCAAGGCATATACAATATTTTGATATGTGAAGATACAAGTGATGATGTATGGTATCCATATTAATGATGATGAACCCCAATATACATGAGCCTAGACATTATCATGTTAAACTTTATATTACTTTATTGGTGCCGCTATTTTGCAGCACTTCACCAAGTAATTATTGGTTGCTTTAAGCCATTATATAATCTATTTTAATTGATACTTAACCGAGTACAAGGTCGCAGGCGATTATTGCTATATAAATAAGCTTTTTCCTAGCTTGAGCACATCAAAGCCTCACCCTTGCTGTGAGCACTAGAAGTCTCTCGTTTACACTGGTGGTTACAAACAGGCCGGGGGGGCTGCTGGTCAGTTGTCAGCCAAGAAAAATTATTTCAAGTTTTTTAACTTCACAATTATAAATAAGAGTATAGTAATAAGACAAGTTCGATCCACAAGGAGGTATGAGTATAGTCTTCCAGAGAGTCTAAAATCAGATGCCAAAGGAGTACTTACTGGTTTTTCATCTTTCATACCAAACCTTTCCAATATCTTCTCGATGTAAGCCTTCTGAGAAAAATACAACTTGCATATGTCTCGGTTTCTATGAATCTTCATTCCCAATATCTTCTTTGTTGTACCCAAATCCTTCATCTCAAACTCACTACTCAATTGCACTTTCAAGTTCTGTGTCTATGACATATCTTTGTAAGCTATCAACATATTATCAACATACAAGATCAAGTACATAAATGTACCATCTTGGAGTTTCCTATGATATACATAACTATCATACTTACTCCTATTATAGCCATTTGTATTCATAAACATATCAAAACACTTATAACACTTCCTTGGAGATTGCTTTAGCCCATCTAAATATTTCTTTAACAAACATACATGATCTTCTTTCCCAGGAACTTCAAACCCTTTGGGTGTTGCATATAAATACGCTCTTATAAATTACCATGAAGAAAATTTGTCTTAACATCTAGTTGTTCTAACTCCAGGTCATTCAAAGCAACTATAACAAGCAATGTTCTAATAGAACTATATTTAACAACGGGAGAAAATACCATATTATAGTCAATGTTTTCTCTTTGTGTAAACCCCTTTGCCACAAACCTTGCTTTGAACCTTGTTCCTTCACCATTTGAAGTACCTTTTTTCTTCTTGAAGGCCCATTTGCTTCCTATAATCTTTTGTACCATATGTCTTGCAACTATCCCCCAAGTACCATTCTTGTCAAGAGACTAACCTTCTCCAATCATAGAAGCTCCCCATTTTGTCAATTTTTCTCCATTGATTACTTTTTGATAGGTACTTGGCTCATCCCTATCTATGCTCTCACCCACTACAAGTGCATACATATCTAAATCAGCATGGACATATCTTCTAGGTGGTCTGACTTGCCTCCTCACTATGTCTCTTGCAAGATTGTACTGATGATTTTGTGTTTCTTCTTCCTGGGCAGGCTCTTGTACAATTTATTGATAATCCTTTTCAGAAACAACAGTCTCATTGTTTCCATGAACTTGTATCGCAAGTTCCATTTGGTTAGCAAGCTCCACCTTATTAACACTTTCTTCATCTCTTCCATCTAGTTCTTTATTCTTTGGCTTCAACATCGATTGCTCAACAAATATCACATCTCTACTGATAAGAAACTTGTTTGATCTTTCTTCAGGGCACCATAACCTGTAGCCTTTCACAGCCTTTGCATATCCAAGAAATAAGCACTTCTTTGCTCTAGGATCTAGCTTCCCCTCATTCACATGAGCATACGCTGGACATCCAAAAATCTTCAAGTCTTCATAATTAGCATGTGTACCTGTCCAAACTTCATTTGGGGTCTTGCACTCAATAGGAGTTGATGGAGATCTATTCACTAAATAGGCAGAAGTGTTAGCAGCTTCTTCCCAAACCATCCTTGATAACCCTGCATTGGAGAGCATGCACCTTTCCTTCTTCATTATAGTTCTGTTCATCCTTTCTGCAACACCATTTTGTTGTGGTGTTTTTCGGACTGTGCGGTGTCTCATAATCCCTTCCTACTTTTAGAAATCATTGAACTCACCCCCATAAAATTCCAAACCATTGTCTGTCCTCGAACACTTGATCTTCCTGCCATTTTATTTCTCAACCATAGTATTCCATTGCTTGAACTTGACAAAAGTTTCATCTTTGTGCTTAAGTATGAATACCCATACTTTTCTTGAGAAATCATCAATGAATGTTAACATATATATACCACCACCATCTGACTCCACCCAAGAAGGACCCCAAAGATCAGAATGAATGTAATCCAAAATACCTTTGGTGTTATGAATAGTTGTGCTGAACTTGACTCTACATTGTTTCCCAAAGATGCAATGCTCACAGAAGTCTAGTTTTCCAGATTTATGACCAGTAAGCAACCCTTGCTTTCTCAAAACAACTAACCTCCTCTCACTGATATGCCCTAACCGCATATGCCACAATTTGGTAGTATCATCTTCTGAAATTGAATAACATATAGTTGCATTACCTATCACAGTAGTTCCATGCAGTGTATAAAGACCATTAATTCTCTTTCCCTTCATAATTGTAAGACTTGCTCTTGAGACCCGAATAACTTCACCTTCACCTGGATACTTGCAGTAATTTGAATCAAGTGTACCCAAGGAAATCAAATTTCTTCTCAAGTCCAGAACATGCCTAACCTTGGTTAAAGTCCTCACTACACCATCATGCATCTTAATTTGAAGTGTACCTACACCCACCACTTCAAGTGATATTGTTTCCCATAAGAACTTTACCACCTTCTCTAACTTGATAAGTAGTAAACCATGCTTTATGAGGACACATGTGAAAACTACAACCGGAATCAAGAATCCACCCACTATTCGAGCTTTCGGTATAAACCATTCCACCATCACTTTCTTCTTCAACATTTGTTGCACTACCTTGATTTGTATTCTTCTCAAGATTATTCCTTTTGGTACAATCCTTCTTGAAATGCCCTTCTAGCTTACAATGAAAGCATTTGAATTTACCAGATTTACATTTAGACTTTGACTTTGATCTACTTCTATCTAAACCACCTTTTTGCTTTGGTCTTCCTCTTACATACAACCCATCTCCCGAGCTCTCTTTACCATCAATACCGGTATTCTTCAACTCCTTTGAGTTTAAAGCCGCCTTAATTTCTTCCATGGAAATTGTAGTATTTCCAAACATTACAGTATCAACAAAGTTATCATAAGATGGTGGTAAGGAACAAAGCAAGCCTAATGCTTGGTCTTCATCTTCAATTTTCACATCAATATTTGCCAATTCCAAGAGAATTTTATTATAATCATCAATATGATCTCCATGCATTCTAACAATATGTAATTTCTTCTTAAGATAAAGATGATTAGTCACGGATTTAGTCATATACATGTTTTCTAACTTGTTCCATAGCCCATCCGGAGTTGTTTCCATCGTTACTTCTCTCAAGACCTCATTGCTCAAACACAACAAAATTAATCCATGAGTTCTTCATTTTTCTCATCATTCAATGTTGTTGCAAGAGCCGTTTTCCCCTTCAAAGTTTTCACTAAACCTTGTTGTACCAAAACCGCACTCATATTTTGATTTTATAGATTGAAATCATTCATTCCATCAAACTTTTCAATCTCATACTTTGCCACCATTGAAGATCGCTCCCACTCGGAGCTCTGATACCAATTTGTTAGAACAAATGGCACAAGCTAGCACAATCAAGTAAGATATGAAATAGAAATGAAATCAAAGTAAATCAAGCACACACAAAACATAAAGATTTATAGTGGTTCGATCAAGATGATATTACATCCACTTGCGAAGACGATGAATTGATTTTCACTATGTATCAAACAAGTTTACAAGTTATTGATTCAACCCTTCTCTTAAGAACCCTAGCCCCCTTTTTGGTGCCTCACGCTCTCTATATAGAATAACATAGGTTTCTCTCTCTATGATAAGGAAAACCCTTATCTTTATATCTAACGTAAAAGAAGAGAATGGACTAATGGGCCAAGTAAGCAAAGACAAGCCCAACCAGAATACAAAGTGTATTCAAGGCATATACAACAGTTTGATATGTAAAGATACAAGTGATGATGTATGGTATCCATATTAATGATGATGAACCTCAATATAAATGAGCCAAGAAGTTATCATGTTAAACCTAATATTACTTTATTGAGGCCTCTATTTTGCAGCACTTCACCAAGTAATTATTGGTTGATTTAAGCCACTATATAATCTATTTTATTTGATACTTAACTGAGTACAAGGTCGCATGCGATTATTGCTACATAAATAAGCTTCGTCCTAGCCTGAGCACATCAAAGCCTCACCCATGTTGTGAGCACTAGAAGTCTCTCGTTTACACTGGTGGTTACGAACAGGTCGGGGGGTCTGCTGGTCGGTTGTCATACAAGTAAAATTATATTAAGTGTTTTTACTTCACAATTATAAATAATAGTATAGTAATAAGACAAGTTCGATCCACAAGGAGGTATGAGTTGTTAAGAAACTTTTGATTACTTATGTAACTGGGGGATTTATGATGATTGCAAATAAAATTAATCTAAATTAATAGAAGAAAATAATTTAAGATTTTAAACAATAGAATGAGAATATTGGTTAGAGAGTTCATCTTCCGTCATCAAACATGTTATCAACTAAATCAGACACAATATTCAACTTTTCTCAATATCAATAACCCTAAAGTATCATATCGCAGGTCTACTCCGGCAAAACTCATTTTATCATCAAAGGCACAAGAGCCACTCGTTGAATCCCTTTCACTAAATAACTTGGCGCAAGAGTCACTCAAGTTTAATCCAATGAAAGCAATGGTATTTATGAGTTGAGGTTATTATAAGGAATCCGGCGTAAGAGCCACTCGGATTTAACCTAGGTCACGCTTCTACACATATTCTCATGGCAACATATTGTCGTTAGAAATTATGCTATGATACTTGTAACAAGGGTCTTTCGACAATTCCGGATCTAGAACCCTAGTTTAGCTATAGATATGAATTTATGATTATTTAATTCACGGCTTAAACAAGCAATAATTCAGTCATACATTGCGTTATTAATAGTTAAACATAAGCGATATTAAAGAAAATATGAATACTAAGAATGAATGCTTTAATTAATAATCATGTTCTAGACTTCGAACTACATCTCTAACCAATGAGATTATTAGCACATAATGGATTTATTAAAATCCATGAAAAATAATAAAGAAGAAAATGAAAGCAAAGCTTAGGTTGTTGAAAAGTCTCCAACTACAAAGTTCCTTCCCTTCCCTTCTATGAGATCCCCAAATAAAAGTGAAATTGTCTCTTAAATAGGGTTCCCAAAGTAGAAGTGCCCGTGCACAAATCCCGATCGAAGTAGGTTGCCAAAACTCTCAAAGTTAGCCAAAAACGTAAGTAGATCGTGAACAAGGACTATAAATTAACTTCACAATCATTGGGCCACGAAAAGTGAAGAGGAAATCCCAAGCCAATTCGGTTTTAAGTTTATATTTGGCATGTCAGTTTCAGGCAACTGACGTGCAAATGATTAACTTCATCGTTGTTTTTTTCTTTCTTTCTACGGCTGGGTAGATATTGGACGTAAGTTCACCTGAGTTTTTCTTCTATTTTTCTTCCAACTCTACGGCTAGGTAGGACTGACTGTAAGTTTTCCTGAGATTTTTAACTTCTTTTCTTCTCTTATTTCTATGTCCAGGTTGGAAGGTAGACGTAGGTTCTCCTTATACATCCAAGACTTCCAAAGTTGTGTAAAAGGTTGGAAAAAGATTGTCTTCTTAATGTCTTGGATATCTCCTTATATAGTATCCACGAAATCTAAGTTTAGAATCCTTCTGGGACCGTGTTTTCCATGTTCTCCTCTCGTAGCTTAGCGTAAAAGCAGATGTAGCGTCAATGCCGTCCTCTTTCTAGGCGTCCTTTTCAAAACGAAGAGGCAGCCGAGAGTACTTTCTTTCCTCGTTCCCGAAATTAAGACGAGGAAGAAGACAGGAGTTCCTTCGTGACCGGGTCTACACACGTGCCAAACTACCCTAGTTACGATTGGTTTCAACCCAAGAAAGCCAACCAAATTCTGACGTAAAAATCACCTACAATTCCCAAAGTTACGGTTGGATTTGAGTCCCTTATTTCCAACTGTAATTACTCCTGGACACTTTTTTTGTATTTCACCGTTTTGGTCACAACTCCCTCATCCGATGTCCGATTGACCTCATTCTTTTTGGGTTGGCTTAGTATTTCAGTTATCTACAAGATGGAAATCAGAAAATCTTCATATCTCTTCAAATTATTTTACGGTTGGCTTTGATAGTATAGAGCTAACTGTAACTTTTCCTGGAATTTTTCTGTCCAAAATTGACTTTGTTTACGGTTGGCTTTTGTGATACTTTCCCAACCGTAAATATTCCAGGAACTATTGTTTCAAAGTTGTGTTTCCATCCTTTGGACTCTCCTTTTCATGCCGGAATGAAATCTTTCCCTCTTTTTAGCTTTTTTTAACACCATTTCTATTGATTTCGGATGATTCACCTAATATAACACATAAGATAGAAAACAAAAGTAATAACAAGTAATATACAAAAATTATAGCTAAAAAAAGTATGAAATTGACACTAGAAACATGTGAATTATGCACTTATCAAATTCCTCCACACTTAGCAGATTTCTTCTTCCCCACGGCCTTATTGAATGAATACAAAAACAAATATACTAAAGCAATGATAAACATTATTTTATTTTTTTTCTTCGATTTTTTTTACTAAATTGAAATACAAACTAACAAATGAAACTAATGTGGTCGTGGGAGAAGGACTTTACCACTTGTACAGTCTCGATATCATGAACTTCACTAACTCTCATGTTTTGATTTCTTTCACTCTTATACATAGATCTTCAAAATGTATATATAATTCTGCTCATTGTATTGTTGCTTTACTTGAATTTGAATTTTGCTCTTTTTTGTGTTGTTGCTTATAAACCTTGAACGTCTTCAACTTTCCTTCAAATTTGTAATGCTCCGCTTGTTGATGATGATATGTTTCTATGGACCTGTTGTTGTCGAGAGAGAAAATGGTGTCAACTGCAAACAAGACTACAAGATAGAGTTAACAATTCTGATGACAGCCTCATGATTGATATAAATAGCACTCAAGTGATCAAAAAGTAGTGCCAAAATTGGTGCAAGGTTGGGTAGCTCATCATTCTACCCGGAATTTGTGCTGATGGAACACTCTAAATGGGCAATTGAAAGTTTGGTGCCTTACTCATGGGTATTGAATGATCAACTTCTCTAATACTAAACTCTCTACCGGAAGTTTAACTCCATTTTGACGGTATTACCTCTCAACAACTAAGAACTCCGAATATAGTTCTCTAATACTTCTAAGTTCAGTCATTTGGGTAAGAAATCCGTATATAAACTTAGCTATACAAAAAGTGACTCTAAAATCTCTAAGACTTGGAAGTTTATGCAAATATGTACAAAAATTTGAAAAATTCTACCTACAAAAGCAAATACTACAAATATATATGCTTAACCACTCCCCCACACTTAAACTTTACATTGTCCTCAATGTAAATTGACTCCTCCAATGGAAAATCAAGATGGAAAATTCCTAATATGATATGAAAAACTAAGAAAAACTCAAATATAACGATAGAAATACAAAACCAATGGGTTGCCTCCCATTCAACGCTTAGTTTAACGTCCTCATCCTGACATTCTGGTTATCGCCCGTAAACCAACAATCTAAAAATCTAGGGATCCACCCAGACAACGATCTGCAGTTCTAATAACAGCTTCACAAAAACTTTAGCATAAGTTATAAATATTGAAACTGTTAATATATGGAAGTTTCCCCCACACTTAGTCTTTTCTACACTTGAAAGTGTATAAAGAATATAGAACAAGGGAACTTTTTTGGGTTCCTCTCGATGAACCTGCACAATGCTAGAATCAAACACATCAAGAGGTGGATACTTAGAAGAAAAATAATTCGTTAAAACTTTAGAAGCACACAAGTCCAATCCTAAATTAGGTAGCTCCTTAAAAATCGGGTTAACAACTTTTTGGGGAACTATTTCGATTGGTGGAGGATCAAAAGATATAAAATTATTCAAATGATTAGACAAACCTTTTACGTGATCCTCATCATGGGTATGCAATTAATCATTTACCTCATATATGTGTCGTGGTCCTCTATCAAACTTTTTGAAAGTCATTCTTTATCAGTTTCTGCTTCAATCGAAATCTTAGCATTATTATAATCTTTGGCAAGCTCAATTGGGTCTTCCATAATATCAATCAATTTGGTTTCTTTCTCAATCTCCATCTTTTTAACACACTCGTCATCCGAATCAGATCCCTCTCCTAGAAAGTCTAGTTCATTGGTACAAATTCTAGGATCATCTGTATGAGTCTTTTTCGAAAAAATAATCGGGTCTACTACTTTCAAATCAACTGGTCTAGACACGTTGTAATCCGGTCTTGGGCATAAGTTCACCTGAGTTTTTCTTCCAATTGAATAACTTCCTCGGTGTTTTTTTCTTTCATTCTTTGTACGGCTGGGTAGAACTTGGACGTAAGTTCACCAGAGTTTTTTTTCTATTTTTCTTCCAACTCTACGGCTAGGTAAGACTGACCGTAAGTTCTCCTGAGATTTTCTCAAACTCGAGACTCTCTTTACATATTTTTAACCCAACAGCGAACACCTTCACTGCTTCCATCATCTCTGCCATCTCTAGCTATCACTTCACAGCTCCATCACTGCCATCAGAAGCCTGCTTGAGTTCCGTCACTATCACAGCCACTAACAGCTCACTCCATCACCAAACTCGAGTTCTCCTCCATCAAATACTACCAACACAGATTCAAGAAAACACCACAGCTCCATCACTGCCATCAGCAGCCTCCTTGAGTTCTGTCACTATCACAGTAACTAACAGCTCACTCCATCACCAAACTCGAGTCCTCCTCCATCAAATACTACCAACACAGATTCAAGAAAACACCACAGCTCCAAATCCTTTCTCTGTTTCTTGTCTATTATCCTCCAACTCAACCGCAACAATTTGCTACTCTTTGCCACTTCAAACTCACCTTCACTTACACTAGAAAACCCATATCTGCCGTGATCATCATTCATTCAATCACGACCAATCATATATCTCGATCATCTATGCATTGTTTTACTTCATTGAGACTCATCGTTGTCTCCAACCATCACCGAAGCCATCACAGAATCACTAACATAATCAGCCATCTTCTTCTTCTCTACCAGCTCGAGCTCATCCAACATTCGCAACTCCTTTCCAACCAACAACTACCATCAGGTTTGTCCCATGATCATCATGATAAATCTTGGAAACACAATAATCTTGTTCTCGTTGCTGCCAAACTTTCTCTTTGTTCTTTCTGACCTTAACACAACTCGCACAGCTCTCTTGAACCAAACGAATCATCAGATCAACGTCAAATCCTAAAACAACCGGAACAAAACTTAATCCAACTTCGACCAGAAGAAGATGAAGGTGTCCCTTAGCAAATGGACAGTCACCTTTATCACTTTTAAGTGAAACTCGTTTAACTTTCGGTTCCATGAAACTGACAAGCTTAATTCCTCTTATCGCATGTAACTTTCTCATACGAAGTCAGAATGACTTCATTCTTTCGTCGTTGGCTTAGTTTTCTTGTTCTCTTTGACAAGATGGGTAGAAATCCTGGATTTGACATAACTCCACTAGGTCTTTGTCAATTCTTCCTTTAAAGCACTCAGTTTCCACTTCTTTTTAAAGATATAACCTAATGCAAGACATAAAATGCACAAGTAATAATAATATAAGGTAATTCATATAAAATCTAGTAAATAAATATAAGAAAATAATACGTAAAATATGTAAATTATGCACCTATCACCTGCATATACTATTAACAACTAACATAATCAACCTTCCTATGCGTGTCGAGAAAAGTAACGACTATTGTCCTATTCGAGTTCTAGAATGATTAAAGCTTTTCGGGTAAACTCACATTGCTGATTACTTCCTGTTCACCACTGGACATCGGAGTTTATGGAGTACGAGAGCTACCGCAGTCCACTTGGGATGAATGCCGGATAGTAACCTATGTATCAGCTGACATGCCTAATGGCCAGCAAGACGAGGTCAGGCCCATGTACATGATACACTAAGGACCTTTAGACGATACCAGATGAAAAATAACTGCAGTCATGCTAGAACAAGACCGAGACTCAACTGGCCATGGAAGACCTGTACGATGATGGGGTACAAGCTGCAATCCAACTTGAATGGATGGGCCCAAGACACCTTTTCTAAAACACCGATGGAGGACGCTGACTCTTAATTCACAATGAGACAACCAAATTCTATTACAAGCTCATGGCGAGACAACCAAATTTGTAGAGCTCGCAGTTAACAGCCTATACAGCTCCAATCGTGAAGTTCATACCATCAGTTCGAATCAAGAGTATCACTTTACTGCGTTCACAACAATCCCGGAAGGGAGCGCCGCTGGAGGACATCGAACACATGATTGTTTGTGAGAATATACCACGAAGAATTATCAGCTCAATTCACTCGTATTATATTATTGGGGCAGTAAAGGACTGTTACTGCTGAAAGAGCTATCTCATGAGTACCATTCATCATCGAAACTCGAAGGGAAATTCCTGCTGCGATGGTGGCAATGCCACAACTAAGGGAGAGGGTCATCAACCTAAAATGGAGGCTGATGGCTCAAATTTCTATTTCATTCCTATTACATTTGATCGAAAGGGGACACTTGGAGAAAATAATGAATGGTGATTAGAAGAACAACTACTTGTGTGTGATCGATGGTGGCCGTTGAATGCAAACGTAGATACTCACGGGACGTATAGGAGTATGCCACCCTACCCACTCGTTGCAGGAGGTAACTCGAGACCACCTTGCACCAACAATAATGCTAGATGCAACAATCGACATGGAGAACTTCGAAATTAATGACGAATCTGAGCATACCAGAGGCAAGCATACGACGATAGCCATAGTCCAACTACTCACTGCACTCTATCCAATCTCCTTGTCAACGGCGAAATCCACACCTGAAATCACGCTTACAGATCAAGCACATCTGGAGCTGCAACAAACACGTAGCTGGCGTTATCAACAAAGCTCTTCACAACACGCACATGGATACTCGTAGAGACATTCAAATGTTATACTTCACAGTAATGAAGAGCCTTGCACTCCCCAACTTATCGTGTTAACTGCACCAGCACCAACCGCATGTGAAAGGAGTCCGAGCACACAAATCCACACGACCGATAAGTGTTTCACTCACTCATTAATTATTAGTGTCTATTATACTATATTGAGTTGTTTCACGAAAGTGCAGGGGGCAAAAAAGAGCTTATAGCAGGTTATTGCTCAGCTAATTTTGATGTCACCTTTATACTTTTAACCATTTTTGATAACATTATATCCTTCGTTGTGCCTAAATACTTCAGAATGTACGACTGAAGCTAGCATTATGTTAATATTCAAGTTTGCTAACTGTCACGGCCCGCCCATTTCTCACATATTGGGCCGATCCATAACAAAAGTCTAGGTCCATAGGAAGAACCTAGAAGCTCTAGAATATTCTTGGATAAGAATATTTCCTTGTATATTCCTTGTACATTCAAGATAGTGGTAGAATACTCTAGAATATTCCCATATTCTAGAACCCTCCATAGCATCTATATAAGGTGGGGAGCTCATTTGCTCATTTCATCCACCAACAATCTCTTAAGCAATTGTAACATTCTCTCTCTTAATCAAATACTCTCTTCCACTTAAAATCTCTAAGTCTCTTCTCTCTTTTGTGATCTTTTAGGCTTACTTGAAGAGTTCAAGTGCCGCACGGTCTAGTCTAAAATCTTAGCCCGTGACAGTTGGTATCAGAGCGAAGCTTCAAACTCGAGAATGGCTGACGCAATAGCAACAACAACACCATGGATAAGGTGTCGACCAGGCCAAGAAAAGGGGCAAGTCCAAGGATATGACATCAAGTCTTGAGACAAGAATGTCGCGTATGGAAAAGCGGGTGAGCGATTTCCTTATGTGCGCCGAAGAAGAGTTCCTAACAAAGGAGACTCTTGAAGGGTGGAAAGAAACATTCGAGGAGGTCATAAGCAAGGCGGTGGATGGTATCCGGATGGACGTGGAGGCTCGAATCCAAGACGCAATAGATGATAGCGTGGAGGAAGTGAAGGCCAAGTTGCTATCGGTCGAGCAAGAGTTGGAGACGGTGAAAGGGGAGTTGGTACTGTGCAAGAGGGCGGCTATAAATCAAGCCATGCACGAAGGACCAAGCAAACTCTCAAGAGAGGATGCTCCCAAGCCAACACCATACAATGGTAAGAGAGACGCGAAGGAGATAGACACCTTCATATGGAGTTACGAAAGGTACTTCGAACACCTAGAGATGGAGGATGATGGGAAAAAGATAAAAAGAGCCACAGTGTTTCTCACGGAGAACGCTTTGGCATGGTGGAGACTTCGAAGCCAGGAAATTCAGCAAGGTATGGCTACTATCACTACTTGGTCAGATTTTAAAGCCGATGTTAAGAAATACTTTTACCCGGAGAATGCGGCTTACGAAGCTAGAGCGAAATTGAAGTACATTCGTCAAACGGGCACAACCAAAGAGTATACCGAAACGTATACAAACTTGCTGCTGGAGATACCCAATTTATCTGAAGAAGAGAAGCTCTTCAACTTCTTATGCGGAGCAAAGCCGTGGGTAAAGCAAGAGTTGGATCGACGCTGCGTTCAAACACTGACCGAAGCAATTGCCGTAGCCGAGACCTTGGTCGAAAGGCCAAGCTTCGAAGAAAGAGTGAAGCCCTCAAGGAGTACAAGCTCCGAAGATAGGAGAACTTCAAGAGGCCACCATGCCAAAGGTGGGGAAGCAAGAGAAGATAGAGACAAACATGCACCAAAGAAATACCTTTCGTGGAAGGACAAAGCTCCGGAGCATAAAGATAAAGGTAAACCATCTTTCTCTTGCTTCTTATGTGAAGGAGACCATAAAGTCCGAGATTGCCCAAAGAAGGGTAAGCTTACGGCATTAATGGAGGATAGTGGATTGGAGGAGGAACGAGACTCCGTGGTAAGCTCACTTCGAATGCTAAACAGTGTCCGAGCAAAGGTGGAGAAAGCCAAAAGCACGGACAAGACGCTTATGTACGTGAACGTTCAAGTAAATGGGAAGGCCTCTCGCGCCTTAGTGGATACGGGTGCTACACATAACTTCGTGTCAAAGAAGGAAGCACTGCGGCTAGGCATGAAGTTTACTAAAGGAGGAGGCACCGTGAAGGCAGTGAACTCGGATGCAAGGCCACTAGAAGGTGTGGCTCGTGGCGTGTAAATGCATCTTGACCGGTGGGCTGGACCGGTCGACTTCTCGGTAATCCCCATGGACGACTTCGACATGGTGCTAGGCATGGAATTCATGTGCGCTCAACGGGCCATTCCTATGCCACCATTCGACTCCTTGTGCATACTTGGAGACAAATCGGCTCACCTTATACCGGTGACCAAGGAAAAGAAGAAGAGCACGGTGCTTTCGGCATTACAACTCTCCAAAGGGTTTAAGAAGGGGGAAGTAACCTTCATAGCGACGATGAAGGAAGAAGCACCAATGACCCAAGGGGAGGAAGTTCCAAAGGCCATAACAAAGGTCCTCGGCGAGTTTGCGGACGTGATGCCAAAGGAGCTTCCTAAGACGTTGCCGCCTAGACGGGAGATTGATCATGCGATCGAGCTTGAGCCTGGTGCTAAGCCTCCCGCGAAAGCACCCTACCGAATGTCTCCACCAGAGTTGGCTGAATTGAAGAAGCAACTCAAAGACTTGTTGGATGCGGGCTACATCCAACCATCAAAAGCACCATACGGAGCGCCGGTACTGTTCCAGAAGAAGAAGGATGGAGCAATGCGGCTATGCATCGACTACCGGGCGCTCAACAAGGTGACCATAAAGAACAAGTATCCCATACCGTTCATCGCAGACTTGTTCGATCAACTTGGAGGAGCGAAGTACTTCTCAAAGTTAGACTTGCGGTCGGGATACTACCAAGTGCGGATCGCGGAAGGCGACGAGCCAAAGACGGCATGCGTCACGAGGTATGGGGCTTACGAATTCCTTGTAATGCCTTTTGGTTTAACTAATGCTCCCGCTACTTTTTGCACCTTGATGAACACGATATTTCACCCATACTTGGACAAGTTTGTGGTGGTCTATCTCGACGACATCGTGATCTATAGCAAGACCTTGGAAGAGCACGAGGAGCACTTACGGATTGTTTTCCAAGCATTAAAGGAAAACAACCTATACGTGAAGAAGGAGAAGTGCTCCTTTGCCCAAGGAGAAGTCTTCTTCCTAGGTCACAAGATCAGTAGCGGAAAGCTCATGATGGAAGATGCCAAAGTCCGCGCCATCCAGGAGTGGGCAGCCCCTACCAAAGTGCCGGAATTGAGATCATTCCTAGGCCTCATCAACTACTATCGAAGATTCATCCTAGGATACTCAAAGAAGGCAGCCCCGCTGACGGACTTGCTAAAGAAAGGGCGAGCTTGGGAGTGGACAAGCCGATGCCAAGAGGCGTTCCAGCAGCTAAAGTAAGCGGTAGTCGAGGATCCAGTCTTGCAACTTCCCAACCCAAGCCTTCCGTTCGAGGTGCACACGGACGCATCAGACTTCACGATAGGAGGGGTGCTGATGCAAGAGGGACATCCTATCGCGTACGAGAGTCGCAAGCTGAACGATGCCGAGAGAAGGTATACCGTTCAAGAGAAGGAGATGACAACGGTAGTTCATTGCTTGCGAGTATGGAGACACTACCTTCTCGGATCGAAGTTCATAGTCAAGACGGACAATGTTGCGACGAGCTACTTCCAATCACAAAAGAATTTAAGCCCGAAGCAAGCTAGGTGGCAAGACTTCCTTGCGGAATTCGACTATGATCTCGAGTACAAGCCGGGTAAGGGAAACGTGGTCGCGGATGCACTTAGCCGAAAAGCCGAGTTTGCCAATCTCACGCAAGCTAGCAGCACATTGATGGACCGTGTGAATGAAGGGTTAAGCCAAGATCCAACGGCAAAAAGTTTGGTAGAGTTCACAAAAGCCGGCAAACGAGGAAGTTTTGGATCGAGGATGGCTTATTATTCACCACAGGAAGGAGGGTCTACGTGCCGCGATGGAACAACTTGCGGAGAGACATCATCAAGGAGTGCCATGATTCTCGGTGGGCAGGTCATCCCGGCACTCATCGCACATTAGCCCTTGTGCATGAGAAATTCTTCTGGCCACAACTCCGCGACGACATTGAGACTTATGTGCAGACATGTCTTGTGTGCCAGCAAGATAAAGTGGTGCAAAAGCAGCCTGGCGGACTGCTAGAGCCGTTACCTATTCCTGAGAGACCATGGGAGAGTGTCTCAATGGACTTCATCACATGCTTACCCAAGTCGGATGGGTTTGGCACAATTATGGTGGTGGTGGACAGATTCACCAAATATGCAACATTTGCAGCAGCCATGCCCGGATGTACGGCGGAAGAGGCGGCCAAGCTCTTCTTCAAAAATTTGGTGAAGTATTGGGGGGTTCCGAAAAACATCGTGAGCGATCGAGACGTTCGCTTCACAGGAAAATTTTGGACGGAGCTCTTCAAGCTGATGGGTACGGAGCTCAACTTCTCAACAAGCTTTCACCCTCAATCTGATGGGCAAACCGAGCGGGTGAATGCTTTGTTGGAACTATACATTAGGCACTATGTTAGTGCCAATCATCTAGATTGGTCGAACTTGCTTGACATAGCCCAATTCTCCTACAACTTACAACGTTCGGAGTCTACAGGGAAGAGTCCATTCGAGCTTGCAACCGGCCAACAACCCTTGACGCCAAGTACTCTATCCACTTCTTATGCAGGTGTGAGCCCCGGAGCATACAAGGCCGCGAAGGATTGGCAGCAACAAAGGGACTTCGTGCACGCCCAATTGATAAAAGCGGCTAAGAAGATGAAGAAGTGGGCGGATAAGAAGAGGCGACATGTAGAGTTCCAAGCTGGCGACATGGTGTTTATCAAGCTCTTGACCCAACAATTCAAGTATACTCGGCCGCTACACAAAGGCTTGCTACGCAAGTACGAAGGGCCGTTCGAAGTACTAGCCAAAGTGGGCAAAGCTTCCTACCGAGTCGAGCTCCCGACAAAGATGAAGATTCACCCCGTCTTCCATGTGAGCAACTTAAAGGCGTTCAACAAGGATGAGGAAGACGAGAGCCGAGGAGTATCAACTCGCGCACCACCCATGATTGCGGCTTCCTTCGACAAAGCGATAGATGAGATATTAGCCGAACGAATAGTTCGAAGAAGGGGAGTGCCGCCATGCAAGGAATACTTAGTGAAATGGAAAGATGCATCCATACAAAAAGGAACGTGGGAGCCCGAGGCGTCTCTATGGCAATTCAAGGATGCGATCGACCAATTTCACAATCAAGCCGCGACGAGGACGTCGCGAGAATAGGTGGGGGAGAGTGTCACGGCCCGCCCATTTCCCACATATTGGGCCGACCCATGACAAGAGTCTAGGTCCATAGGAAGAACCTAGAAGCTCTAGAATATTCTTGGATAAGAATATTCCCTTGTATATTCCTTGTACATTCAAGATAGTGGTAGAATACTCTAGAATATTCCCATATTCTAGAACCCTCCATAGCATCTATATTAGGTGGGGAGCTCATTTGCTCATTTCATCCACCAACAATCTCTTAAGCAATTGTAATATTCTCTCTCTTAATCAAATACTCTCTTCCACTTAAAATCTCTAAGTCTCTTCTCTCTTTTGTGATCTTTTAGGCTTACTTGAAGAGTTCAAGTACCGCACGGTCTAGTCTAAAATCTTAGCCCGTGACATAACTCTTCCATCCTCTCGTTAGTTTGTTTTATGCTGTTATAAAATGATACTTTGCAGAAAACTATCCGTCGAATTGGATGTTATTCACGAAACACAAGTTCACAAAGCAAGGCGCAACCGGTACACGACATGCTTGCAAGAGGGCTGTAGTAGTTGCAGCTTAACCCTTAGGGCAAACTGTACCCAAGGCAAGGGGGAACCATGAGCACCTCACCAAGACGTGAGAATAAACATCTGAACTAATTGAAAGATCTTTTCATTTTGTTTCCCTGTCTTCTAATTGATGCCTACTGACGGTCATTATTTCTGGAAGAAAAAACCATTCAATTTTCATTCCATCTGAAATACTTTTCTGAAATTTTGCAGGGAACGCTTCCTTGCCACTGCTACAATATCGCAAAAGGTATATCACTACAAGTGCGGAGTTAAATCGCATATATGCTGACGCATAGACAGTTTGCAATCGCAACGTGCGGCGAAAATATAGCAGCAATTCACTACAATCCACAGCAGTTCTCAACCTAATTCGTACTTAATTATAGGAATTCAAGAACCCCACCACAAGTGGTTGCGGCACCAATAACACATCCATGATGCAGCTTCATTATGCAAAGCAAAACCCAGTATTATCTTCTCGTCTTACAAAGGGGCAGGGATTTTTTCCTTTCAAAAGCTTCAGACATCCAGCTTCCAAAAAGAAAAAAGGGGGCAATTGTACTATGACAAATGTTGGAGAACTTTCTCAAGTCTCTCAACTGCACTACAGCAAGTGTGGGGGATTATTAATCTGGCGTCTTTGAGGGCGACCAAAAACCAGTTAGGGGTGACTTTTTTAACTCAATCCCATGGGTGTGGCTAAGGGATAACCTAGGGGTATGTAATAATACTAAAATACCCTTTCACTAATCAAACAATTACCATAAAACCTTTCACTAATAAAACCTAAACCTAAACCTATTTCACACTACTTCTTCTCTACCTACCGATTTTCAATTTCTGTTTTCTCTTTTTCTTTTATTTTTTCAAACTACTGATTGTGGCACAATCAAATTCATCTTCAACCGATTAATCGTAAACCAAATCATCGTATAATCGTAAACCAATTCATCGTCGTTATTACAATCTAAAAATGGCAAGAAAGAAGCAAACAACTCGTCAACCTCCTAATACAGAGTGGCCGGATTTTGCCACAAGAATAAGAGATCGAGAGATTGTTGAAGAACAACACGAAGAACGCGAAGAGGATGACCTAGAAACGGAGACCGATTCCGACAATCAGCCTCTCCAACACTTTATGGCTCCAATAAGGTAAGGGTTTACCATTATTTGTGTTTATATTGATTCAATCGAATGAATTCGTCACTAGAATATCAAGGGTTTTAGGTTAGATTTCATAATCGGTAGTTTCGTGGTTGTATTAAACTACCGATTATGTTAGTGTTCTTCATTGCTCATGAACATCATGCACAATCGGAAGTTATGTTTAGTCATAAACTATCGTTTATATTCCTGGACAAAAATTTAGTGATAATCGGTAGTTTCGTATAGGGTTAAACTTCCGATTATGCAAGTTAGTGATCCTCAAAAACATCGATCACAATCGGTAGTTATTTTTACACCTAAACTACCGATTATATTCCTGTCTCCAAATTTACACATAATCGGTATTTTAATATATGGTTAAACTTCTGCTTGTGAAATTTAGTGGTTCCTCAAACATCGACCATAATCGGTAGTTATAATTTGGTCATAAACTACCGATTATATTTATGTACCCAAATTTAGTCATAATCGGTAGTTAATCTTTTTATGTAACTACCGATTATACGTGTGTCCATAGACTTCTATGTTCCATTTTTTATGCACAATCGGTAGATTATATAGAGCCCGAGCTACCGATTATGCACAATCGGTAGTTAAGTTGATTTTTAGACTACCGATTATGCACAATCGGTAGTTACGTTGTTTTTTTAACTAACGATTATGAACAATTAGGTGAGTTTAATGTACTTTGTCTACCGATTATGTACTGATTAAACAGTGTCTTGTTGGAAATAATTGTTCTTTATTTATTCAAGAAGGGAAAAGCGATCTAAGCATTCCTACGATACAATTCTATCGGGGCCTCGTCGTGAAGGGGGGAAGAAGGTAACTGCTAGTACAAGAAGACAAAAGAGCGCTAACGGAATTGTTATCACTGAAGGAACTCAACTAAGTGTTCCAAGAAGTACAAACCTAGAAGAAGGAGGACCAAGTGCTCCATAAGATAGATACTTTGATGAAGGAGGACCTAGTGGTAGACAAGAAGAAGGAAGTGGTACAAAGAAGCAAGCTAAGAAGAAAGAAGGACACAAGGTCCCCGACTCTTTGAAGATGAAGGGTCTTCAAGAAGGCCAATTCCCTGACCTCCCAAGAGATGGAGGAGATCTGTTGTTTGGTACAAAGACTCTTGGGCGAAAGAGATTTACTCAACAGAGGTAATAATTATAAAACACCATTCTTAACATATTGTCTTTTTATTCATAGAAGTGTTAACTGTTATTCTAATTGTTTTTTAATTCGTCGTGTACCATTCTAATGCGGTCCGTCTACTCAAACCTACGGCTGCACCAACAAAGATGAACGATTGGCCGTTAGAAGGTGAGTGTGAACGGTTCCAGCAAATATACTGCACTCGGGGCTATCTACGTCTGCCGAGAATTCAATATTACATCACGACCGGGTGTCGATATCGGCCTTCATGGAGAGGATGTATCCTGAGACCGATACCTTCCATATATCGTGTGGAGAGATGACGATCACCCCCGATGATGTGGTGCAGATTCTAGATCTCACTGACCATGGTACAGCGGTGAAGTTTGATTATGTGAAGCAGTTAAGCTGGGACCAACTTTATGTTTACACTGAGAGGTGCTTTGGTTGGGATCGAGCGACATCCGATGAAGAAAACGGTGCGCTTCTTACAAAACCAGACAATTCAGCATGGTGCAACTGATGAAAATGTTCAGAGGCACCTTGGATAAAGAAAAGATGAACCCAGAGTTTAGCGATGACCAGGTCAAAGCTGCATCCACTGCATATCTTCTTTGCGTGTTGGGATGTGTAATTTTCCCCAATGCTAGTGGCAACCGGGTCGACACCAACCTTCTACAAATTTTGCATCCCCTCAACAAAGTTTGCGACTACTCGTGGGGCACGGCATGTCATGCGTTCTTGATGGAAGAGATGAGAAAGGCATCCAGGGAACAGACTAGACAAATTGTCGGGAACGTGAGCTTACTACAGGTATTTTGGTAACTCCATTGATGGTTTGATTGTTATTTATTTTTTCCCTTTTAAGAATCAATTTTCTCATACTTGGTTTGATATGTACACTAGACATGGATCTATGATCACTTCCCGTCCCTCGAGTTGGCCAGAGAGAATCCGGCATGGGAGAAAGGCACACCCCGAGGCACAAAATACATCTTTGAGGGCAACCATTCAAGGACCAAGGAGCAGGAGTTGATTTCTTTGAGGAGGAAATTATACTCGATGGCGTCCAAAGATGTTTGTTTTGATGCATACAGGGAAGACTGAGCTAGTGGTCATATAGCGCGAAGGTATGAGTTGTCGTTTCGACTATGGACCCTTGTGGCATCCAACTGGATATGTCATGTACAATGCCATAAAGGTGATGCGTCAACTAGGTTATGTCCAAGAAGAACCTTGGAGTCGTTTCAGGGGAAGGTTCGAGTTGGAGGAGGAGAATTGTGTTTGTGGTAAGGACTCGATCACAATTGTTTACTCTGGTAACCCATCGGTTGAACATTGGGACAACAAGATGCAATCTATGATCAACTTGGGGAGACCTCTCACCCGAGATGATGAAGCAGATCCTGGCTATATGGTATCGTACCGGTAGCATTCTTATCTTCACGTGATCCGTGAAGATAAAGAAAAGAGCACCAGGGTGCCCGAATATAGGTGCATCATCAAAGAAAAACCCTCGGGCTATAAAAGGCTGGTACGTAATGTTATTTCCTTTTGATTTTAGTATTACAGCTCAATATTTTAGATAATAATGGTTTGATTGTTATTGCTAAAAACAGAAAAAAAAAAAAAAAAAAAAAGTTTTTTTTTTCTCAAAGAAGATAGTTGGGTGCATAAATGCGGGAGTGCCTCCATCAGTTGAGACAATGAGAGAGCATAAAGACCTCATTGACAACATCAATAATGAAGCCTATGCTAGCAAGTTTAGAGAGAAATCTACGAATAAGCCAAAGAGGGTAACATCAAATCACAGTAAAAGATCTCGCGGTTCAACGAGTGTTTCTCCTGAAGCAAATGTCCCTGAGGGTGAAGCCAATGCCGCTGATGCTGAAAGATTGTGAGCCCCAGGTGCTCGTGCTCCTTGTACCAAAACCAAATGAGTTAGAAATTAGATTGTGGCTGTTAACTTTACGGATATGTCTCTAGTGTTTAACATTACTGGTTTAAAATGTCTAACATTTGAAAGGATTTTATGTTTTTTTTTTTAGTTATCAATTGATTTGCAATCGATTTATTTTTAACAAGTTATTTTCTTCAAATTTTACATTATAATCGGTAGTTAAGTGGTTTGAAAAACTACCGATTGAGTATATTCATCAACAATCGGTAGATAACAAACTACCGATTGAAAATCGGTAGATAAATATCTGCCGATTGCATTTACCCCAGGAACTGCCTGTTCCTGGCCACTTTTTGTATGATAATCGGTAGTTTAAGAATTTATTAAGCTACCGATTATGCTTGTACAAAATGTTGAATTTTTTTAAAAAAATTCGATTTTCAATTTGGGGCTACTCATTATAATCGGTAGTGTAAGAATTACCGATTGTGCTTGTACAAAATGTTGAAATTTTTAAAAAAAAATTCGATTTCCAATTTGGGGCCACTTATTAGAATCGGTAGTTTAAGAATTTCTTAAACTACCGATTGTGCTTGTACAAAATGTTGAAATTTTATTAAAAAAAATCGATTTCCAATTTGGAGCCACTTATTAGAATCGGTAGTTTAAGAATTTCTTAAACTACCGATTGTGCTTGTACAAAAAGTTGAAATTTAAAAAAAAAAATCGATTTCCAATTTGGGGCTACTTATTAGAATCGGTAGTTTAAGAATTTCTTAAACTACCGATTGTGCTTGTACAAAATGTTGAAATTTTTTTTAAAAATTCGATTTCAAATTTGGGGCTACTTACTAGAATCGGTAGTTTAAGAATTTCTTAAAATACCGATTGTGCTTGTACAAAATGTTGAAATTTTAAAAAAAAAATCGATTTCCAATTTGGGGCTACTTATTAGAATCGGTAGTTTAAGAATTTCTTAAACTACCGATTAAGACAATCGGTAGATAATGGTGATCCCAAAACTTCCGATTGTTAATATTAGTTCGAACTTAGTGTACATATTTTCTGTACACTCTTGTTACACCAGGCTTCAACAACTCTTTTTTTTCAAAAAAAAGAGTCGTTAAGACTCTAATCTATATAAGGAGGGTGAAATATTCTCATTTATGCACCTCTAATACATTTTAACTCTCCAACATTGAAGAAATAACTGTATAGATTAATAGCTCAACCGTTCACTGTAGAGGAAGATTTATCGTTATGTAGGCGCTATGTGCAACTATATCCGAAGCGAGGAGAAGAACGTAGGCAAAATGGTGTAATGAGTATGAGTTATTTGGATAGTGTTCACGAACATTTTTGTGTTGACACCGGGAACCCCAATAACCGTAATAAAGCTGATTTTTTTTGTCGATTTCATTCTATAGGCAGAGAAGTTGATCCATTTGTGAATTTAACTTATCTTGTCAATCGATATTGTTTGAGGGGTAAAACTAATGATGAAGTTATAGCGAGATCTCTCGAGGAATGACGATGATGGAAACGATCAAATTACCGTTACGAAGTTCATTTCAATATCATTAAGGTGATGGACAGATTCAACCCGTCTAAGGTTCGCCCATGCCGCTTAAGCTGAAGAGAATTTTCCAAGACAGTGTAAAATAATAATTAATATAATAATAGTTTAAAACGCCAGGTTTATAAACAAAAACCAAAACCTAATTCTTCTTCTTCTCTACCTATTCAAGCCTCTTTTTCTTCTCATTTCCTTCTCTACCTCTACCTCTACCTATCCACGACTAAAACAACCTCCTGTTTTTAGTTATTACTTTGAAGAAATCATAATAATTCTTGTTTATACACTTTTGTCTAACGTATAATCGGTATAAATCTGGCGAACTTTATCTACAGATTGTGCCTCTAGTTTATCATTTCTGAAGAACATCATGCACAATCGGTAGGTATTGCATAATTTTATCTACCGATTATATAATCGGATATTTACTGAAAACACTCCCTACCGATTGTGTGTAATCGGTTGATATTTCATATTTTTAACTACCGATTGTGTGCTTTTGTTTATTTTTATAATAGCTACTGTGTAGTTAGTTAATAATCAACGTTTGGGTATGTTCATTAGGGTTATGGATGAAGATGATTCCGATGAAAGTCTTTCTCCTGCTCGAAAGGCTGAATTGCTTTCTCGTCCTCTTTTTAATTTGCCGAAAGGAGTTTCTGATGTAGAAATATATCAAATGACGCTGGACGATCCGGATTTCTCAAAAATGATGAAGGATCCTAATTGTTGGTGGAACGGTCCTGACAATCCCTTCAATTGGGTTGATATTTCATCTTCGGATGAAGGATCTGAGGCAGAAATGAATTGAAGGATAGCGGTCGATCCGAATTTTGATCCTCGACTCTTTTTTAGGGAGAAAGACTTCTCAGGCATAAATCCATACTACAATGAAGCTGGAGAGTACATAGGTCCAGTTCAGGATGATGAAGTTGTTGTTGTTCCTAAGGGGAACGAGAAGAAGAAGAAGAAGCGGGCTGAAACTAGGACCAAGTCGAGAGTAACAAGGAGTTGAAGAATTTCATGAGAATTTCTATGATGTGTTTTGTTTCGTTTTTAGGATGTTTTTAGTTTTTTGAACAAGTTTAATGAACAATATGTAGTAAGTTTATTTGAACAATTTTTTCTTCGGATATTGAAATAGTATTATGAAGTTAGGTGTTAAGTAAAATCGACATAATCGGTAGATAATAATGTTTCTAAACTACTTATTACTTACACTCAGTAGTTATTAAATTCCCGTGATACCGATTATCCACAATCGGTAGTTATTTATGTTCAATAACTACCGATTATGGCAAGAAAAGTCCTGGACAAGAAAACCATTATAATCTGTAGATAAAATTGATCTTTAAACTACCGATTACAAAGTTAAAGATTTTAAAGTTTAATTCAATTCAGGATACAATCGGTAGATATAAATTTTCAATTCCTACCGATTGTGAAAGATGAAGAGTTAGAAATTTTGGAAGGTTTTGAGAAATTCAATTTGGGGCGACGCCAATAATCGGTAGTTTAAGTACTCCATTAAACTACCAATTGTGCAATCGGTAGGAATAAAAATCACGAGCCTACCGATTGTACAAAATTATAACTCGAAAAATCAATCTAAAACACTCTCAATTTCTATTCCAAAACTAACTCAAATAATTTTCTAACACTAACTATAACCAAATTAATTAACTAATTAATCAAAATTAACACTAATTAAGCAAGGGTAGACTAGCCATTATAAAAAATATATGGATAAGGGATGTATTGAGATTACTTCAAAATGACCTTATTTTGTTTTATTAGTCGACCCTAAATGGTTTTTGGTCGCCCTCAAAAACGCCAGGATTATTAAGCCTCACAGATAAAGTTAATAGTTCATGTTCCAATAAAGACCACAATGAACGACATAACGGTAGTATAAGTGAATACCATCTTGAAAAAGCCATTCTAGAAATAGAAAATCTCTTAATCACAGTGTTATAAAACTGTTCGTTGGCATAGGATCGACTGTGCGAAATTTACGAAGATCGACTATGCGAAAAGTTCGAAGATAGCCAATGCAACATGATCGAGTATGGGAAACCATCTGGACCGCACGTAAAATTACTAGTTCGAGTTATGAAGCTTGAGACAATCCAAAGATGCACACGAAGAATATAACGACCGGATGTTTGAATAGAAAAGATAACGAAAGTTCAAGATGACTAGTTTCACGTAGGGGTGCACAAAGGTCGGTTCGGCTCGGTTCTTGGTGGAACCCTGTACCTGTACCTCCCCATGGTCGGTTCTCAAATTTTGTACCTGTACCATGTTCCCTGTACCCTGGGTTCGGTTCCGGTCTTGTACCATGTACCCTGGGTTCGGTTCCGGGTACGTACCATGTACCCTTTTTTTTTTTTTTACATCTAAAATTTAAATATAAATTGTTAAGTAAAAAAGATATAAAGTTTAAGTGCTGCTACCATTACAATCTCATTACGAAATGTATACAATATTAACTTCTATCAAATAAACACAAACACTCAAAAAAAAAAACCAACATAGAGTTAGAATGTAAAGGTTTTAAGGTTTTCATAATGAGATTCAAGAAAGTAAATATTTCAATGAAATGAATCTAATGAACTTCAAGGATCAAAAGAAAAACAGTCATATGCACATTGCTACATTCTATAGTAACAAAATAAATAGACAGTACACGCTTTTCCCCTTCTCTGGCCGATGTATTCATGTCCAACCGAACAAGCATCCTGCATCAATATAATTAATATAGTCATATGCACATTGTACTGCAGGATTTCTTAAGATGTCCCAAGTTTCATAAAATGGGTAATGAGAGCAAAGCAAACAACTAGAGAAACATAACCATTTGGTTATGAGAATCTAATTTTCTATTTCTACATTGGATCAGGTCATTTACCATAACTTTCTCTGCTATGGAATAAATAAGCGGCAAAATATCTCTTTCTATTTTAAAAAGGAAAACAATAGAAGAAAAACTACTAATTTCTACAATAAACAACAACTTCTTTATCCAGGAGAATGATGAGTAGATGCACTGGTGGTGGATAGAAGCAAAAGCCTAGAAGAAAAACTACTAAGCCCATTACTACACATCAGTCAAAATCTATTAAGCCTACTAAGCAAAAACTAACAAGTATTTAAGAATTGACAAAAGAATTGAGACCTGACGCCTAACGTGATTTCACTGCAGCCATAAAGAAGACAATGATCCAAGCAGGAAATCATGTAATATAGCTTAAAATACATGCTAAATTTATATAATGGTATGGTTCCATTTCACGGGTTGTTCTTCTGAATAGATAGATTACTAGTGTATATAGAGTTAACCTGAAAATAGAAGTAAAGAAAAGAGAGCGGACAACATAGTATTACTCAATTGTTGATCAGTAAAATAAACTTTTTTTTATAATGTGAACTCAGTAAACACTCTTACACACAGGGGAAAATAAAAATGGAATGTTTGAGATAAGAAACAAAGAGGGCAATGCAGAATAATCCAAACTGCTAAAAGATCCCTCCAAATGAAAAGCTAACTAGCAGGTTTTTTACATGTCTTCAGAACCATATATTCTGGCACAATCCCTCTGCATGAAAAGCTAAGCAACAAGATTTTAACTGATTGTATCTTAAACACCCGTTACTACACAAGTGTTTCAACTGATGTAAACTATACCAGACCTCCGTTTATAGCATCTAAAGCCCAGTTCCTTGCACCTTCCACAAAGCAGACATTTAGAATTTAAACATTAATCTGTACTTAACATCATCATTAGTTAAATACTCCATTCTATTACTTTTGTTTGTTTGTTGCAAATGAATTCAGAATTTCAGATCAGCAGTTAGTACAACAACACTCAGAAAACCAAAACCATACACATAAAGATCTATCGAGACTCAGAAAAAAGGGTAAATAATGTAAATGAAATAAACAACACTCATAGTAATAACTAATAATATTACAAGAAACAATAGCAAATAACTAGAATGACTGCCGGCAAATAAAATCACATTAAGCAATAGAAACATCAAGAGAATCAAGACATTTACCAAGAGAATCAAGACATTTACCATATTATTTTTTGACATCCAAACCACCAGGCTCCAGCAGTACAAGCAATTCCAAGTTCCAACTAGTTGAGTATGGTGCAATTAGGGCTGCACAGGAAAGAAAAACAGATGAATGGTGCAATTAGGTTTGCACGTGAAAGAAAAAGAGATGAATGGTGAATGGGTTTTACACTTTTACTCTGTTGAGAAGACGAAATAAAATTGAAGAAGAAATCACCAGACGAAAACGAAAGTCACAAAACCATTGTAAACCAGAGACGGCTGAAGAGTGAAGCCTGAAATCATCTAACCTAACTTAATACACTAACGGCTGAGACTAAAACAATCTTAAGAGATCAACGACTGGTATAGATCGGTTCTTTGGGTCCGGTACAGGTCGGTTCTGAGGTTGTACCTGTACCTTGTACCCGCTTGTACTCGGTTCCCATTTTTTGTACCTGTACCCTGTACCCTCGGTTCAGTTTTTTTGGGGTACGGTTCCGTCGGTTCCGGTCCGATTCTTCGGTTCCGGTCGGTTCCTGTGCAGCCCTAGTTTCACGTGGATCGATGGAATAGTACAAGATCCATCATATTGTCCGTGACGAATGAAGGAACATATGCAAAAAGTTCTAAGATCGAGTACGTGGAAAAATTCGAGGATCAAATTATAAATATGATAAGTTCGTAAGAGTTATTTGTCTATGTTATCCGTGGCGAATGAGGGAACACATGCAAAAAGTTATAAGATCGAGTACGTGAAAAAGTTCGAGGATTAAATTATAAATATGATAAGTTCGTAAGAGTTATTTGTCTGTGTAGTTTTTCGGCAATGTATTCCTACAAATCTCGTTGAAGTTGTTATGACATAGTTCGTGAAAATTGTTGTGTTGACTATATTTCCACAACATGATCGGGTTCAAAATTTGTTTATAAATTTTATATTAAGGTTCGTCTATTAAGCTTTCATAACAAGGTTTGTGAAAACTATTGTATTGATTTTTTTGTCCACAATAAGATTGAGTTCTAAGTTCGAGGAAGTTTTTACGTAAATATTTTGTCCATAGCATGATCGATTCCAAATTTCGTTGGAACGGCTACGAGAGGTTCGTCCACAATATGATTAAATTCATAGTTCAGAACCAAAGTTCGTTGGAACTACTACCTAAGAAGTTCGTTGGCGACAAGATCCATTGTAAGTTCTTTGAAACAATTACGAGGTTCGAATCCGCAATCAATTTAGTTGAGAAAGTTATATAGTTTGAGTCTGTAGTCCACCAGACTAAATAAAGAATCTCCAGTAACACTACACAGATGGTATATAGTACCAAGCATGCTCCCATCACATGGGACACAAACAATGCCGCGAACATTTTCACATGTTATGAAAATTAAAATACACACATATCAACTCTGTGCGTATTTTAAATAGTAGGATTGTCCCCCTACACAAATTCAAGATAGCAGAAAAACCTAAGTACTCAATCCATGCGCAAGCGAAATGCAGCAAGGAAGTGCACCCTTATGCGAGCATTAAGCAGCATGACATTCATTACTTGTTGGGGGCGAGTTATGTATCACTTCAACTGCGATGACCATCGTTTGGGGGCGAGATGCATAAGACCTCGATGCAAATAACAATACTTTGGGGGGGCGAGCTGCGTAATACTCCAACAACACGCTTGGGGGAGAGTTATGTAGCACCTCCACATAATGCAAAATTCACCCGCCAAATAGCATGTTTGGGGGCGAGTTACAGAGCACCTCAACAAACACAACTCGAGGGGAATCAAAACTTCTTAACCCCACAACAAGTTGGAGGTTAAGAAGGGGCGATGTGTACCCTAATATTTTGATACCAATATCCTATAAAAGAGGCCCATTTCCACCGGCCCATTCATGTCGCCTGCTTCTAAAACCCTAGAAGAAGGTTATGCAACATTCTAGACTACTTCGAAGACAAATATGCACAAGTATATAAATATAGAGGACCTAAACCCTAAAAGGTATTGTATCTAATCCTAAAAACTCTTGTAGAAAACAATTACTGACTTGGACGTCGGAGCCTTTTTTTTTTGTTTTCTACAGGTTTTCTCATCTTAATTACCAGGAGGAGGAGATGGATCACCAATATCATCGAGATTGTATACGGTAAAGATCAATACATTTTTTACCAAAGACCTGTGTAAGAAAATAGGCCAGTCTGCCCACCCGGCCTAATTTACATCCCTGGAGAGAGTAATATTTATCATAAAAAAATATCGAGAAGTTACGAATCAGAAGCAATTAAAAAAAAACATCCTTGTAACAAAGGGCCTAAAGAGAATGAGAAGAAAGATAGAGTTGATGTTCCAATAAGCTATGCATATGGACCATGATCTCTTGACATGGTAGAGTTACCGAATGTTAGTCGTATTCTTTTTAAGAATCTGATCTTTTTTAGTTTTTCTGTTTTGGGTAAAATTCTTTATTTATTTTATGATACAACTTTGGGTTGAAGCAATTTATATGTTTAAAATTGGGGATAAGACCCTGCAATCAAGTTGTTTTTTTGGAAAACCTTGGAAAAAAAATATTTATGTTTTTTAAGATGCTTAATTATGAAATTAATGAGAGTATTTGTTGTAGCCCATGGGATAAAAGAAGATAGAGAGACACATTCATTTATTTTAGTTGGAACTTGAAAAACAACCATCATTACCTTTCTCAGTAGCCTTAGTTTTCATGTCTGATATATTCCCTTGTATATGATAGGAATCAACTACTTGTGGGATCCTACGGACGATACATAGTGTCGATATTGTCCCTACTTTCACCACCTTTGTCCGCAGGTGTGGGGTTTTTATCTAAAAGGCCTCGGTACTATATTAGGTGATTCCACAACTTATTATCCTTCACCTAGAACTCCACTTATTCCATGTGGGACTAATCTTATTGGCTTTGGTCGAGCTAAATCCCTAACAATATCCACCTTGGCAAGATCCAGAGCCATCTCACCAACTATCATCATACGATCACCCGTTATGCAACATCTTGAGGTACACCTTGCTCCTTTATGTTTAGAACTCCACATTGATTGGCACCATTCCAGGTGTATTGCATGCCAATTCAATTGAACCGTATACGATCATCGTCTGTATACTACCTTCGAACATAGTTACAGTAATATGCGTCTTTGAACCTTTGCATGCCCCCACATGAATTTAGCTTATGCTTTAACCTCATCTTCGAGATTGCTCCACCTGAGTTAGAGAGGGTGTGATCTAACTCCACCATGACCCCTAGCTCCATCTTGGCTTGCCTTGCTCCACCTGAGTTAATGTTACACTCTACTTAAGGCATTAAATCCGTATTGCGCACCACATCTTTTAGGGTTGACTTTCATAACCGTTCGATCTTTTTAGTATCCCTATCTATGATACCAATTGAGGGATCCTACGGATGCTACATATTACCGATATTGTCCCCACTTTCACTACCTTTGGCCACAGGTGTGGGGTCTTTATCTAAAAGGCCTCGGTACTATATTAGGAGATTCCACAACTTATTAGCCTTCACGTAGAACCCCGCTTATTCTATGTGGGACTAATCCTATTGGCTTTGGTCAAGCCAAATCCCTAGCACTACTTCTTATCTTCGGCTAAATTATTCTCATATTTCTCTTTGTATATATGAAGCGCGCGTTATTCACATAACTGAATGTTTGGCTGATAATAGAGAAATACAGGCGGTGCAAACAGTTGGAGGAAGAATCCCGTCCTCTTAGGTGGGGAGTTCGTCGTGGAACTGATGTTTCAAATCTTTAACTATTGGATTTCAAACTGTTCTTGTAAGTCACGTATTTGCTTGCAGTTTTACCACTACAAGTGCTTTTATAACCATATAGCCTAATACGCAGAAAAACAAATAATTGACCGCTCAGAGAACCGATGGAGGAAGAGGGGGGAGATATGCATATCTTTAAGCAATTTAAGCTTCCATAGAGGATCGTGCAACAGTTGGTTGTTTCTTTACGGACCACGATATTGGACTATCACCAAAGAAAATGCAGAAACCACTCATAGACCGCTTATCATCCGGATTACCAGCCCAATCGGCATCAGTAAAACCATTCAAAGATGTCATTCATTTACTGAAAAAGAGACAATGATCCAAGGTTCCCTTAATGTAACGAAGAATTCTCTTGGATGCAATTAAATGAATTGATGTTGGAGCACTCATATGCTGACACACTTGATTCACAGCGGACGAAATTTTTGTTCACGCCCAAGTCAAATATTGAAGACGACCAACTAAAGAATGGTATACTCAGTAGGACTGGCAAGTAATTTTCTATCTTTTGCACTGAGTTTTGCACTAGGGGGACACGGTGTGTTACATGGTGTTTTAGGGTGAAAAAACAAATGTATTGTAAATAGTACTTTCTTTAGGTTCGAGAAATCAAGATCGTACAAGACGAGCCTAAACCAATAAATGGTCGTTCACATCTTGCTTCGGTCACAAACGTGGAGATGATAGGTTGATCTTAGGGGAGAGAAGCAGAAAAGGTTGAGTAATCACTATATGATGAAATTGCAATGTGTAGTTGTTGAACTATGGTGGAGGCTGGATTTATGACTATAAATCTGATTATATTTGAGATAGATCTGTTCTTATGACTATAAATCAGATAGTCTTGTAGTGAACACTCTGATTTCTCGAGTTGTGGAAGTTTTGAAGAGATGGAGAAGTGATGATTGTGGAAATTATGGTGGAATCATGTCTGCTATGTCAGGAAGATTGTATGACCACTACTCCCTCATCCTCTCAACTACTCTTAATTGTCCCACTACTTATTACCTTCTCTTCATGGATGTGTTGCCGCATGGCACATTGTTGTAAACCTCCATACCAATACCCCAAAGAGAATCCTTCCATGTGATGTATTTGATATCTCATAGAAAATAGTGAAGTCATAGACTACTAAGGATCATCGTTGTACCAAGGATTCTCGCCATAAAAATCAGCAGAAGCAAGTATTGCTGCAAAGTTTTGTGGAAGTCCTTTGCCTTGATATGAAAAATTGAGCCTATTATTACATTCATCAGTTTCATGTCATGGTTTTTTGCATATTTGACATAAGATCCTCTCATGAGAATGAATAGAAATTAAACCCTGTATTTCACAGTAGAATAAAACATTTAGCCATGGATTTTCATTTTGTTAGCGGATTAGTGCAGTCAAACACTCTGCAGGTCACATACACATCCACCAATCATTGAGTTGATGTCTTTACGAAGGGCTTAGGAGCTCCAAGATTTGAATATGTGCGTACCAAGCTGAGAGTTCTTACTCCTCATCTTGAGGGGGTAGTGGCGCAGAAATCATTTGTGAGCTTTGTTATTGTTTTAGAGTCTGTTAGACTGTTTTTACACCATTGATTATGATTGTTGTACGTGTCAGAAATCTGTTAACTCAAATAGGTATTTGGTTTAATCATTTTTGTTTAGCTTCAGGTGGTTAGCACCCAGCGTCAAAGTGAATGAAATGCATTAGCAGTTCCAGTTCGATCTCAAATTGGGGAGTAATGGTCATACTCATACAACAGCAGAAGGGCAGTCGGTTGTTTGCAAAAGCAGAATACGCTGCTGGGCAACGGTTTCTAATGAAACTTTAGCATATGAACCTATTTCATTTACAGCAAAAGTGACCAAGCAGGTCAAATCAATCTCTTCAACCAAAACCCCAAATTCACTTTTTCCCAAATTTTGTAAAGGTTACAACAATACAGAAGAACATCAACTAGGTGGATCAATATATATTTGTCTTTTAATTTTGAATTTCTGATTGATTGTACCAGTCAAAAACTGAACTGGGAACAAACCAACAGATTTGTATACCTCTTACAATTTTTACGAATTCCAGTTTAGAACCATGAAATTTCATCCGTTTCTTATACTACAAATAAAACAAATGAAGACGAAGATTGAATACTTCTGAACGAATCAAACCTCAAATTTATGATTTGAATATCAAAGAAACTGACTCAAAAAGGAGTGCAAGAAAATTTCACGGATTAGAAGAAACTGTTAATTTCATTTCGCCTCCTTCCACAAGTACTAGTATTCAGACACCATTAGTAGGAAAAGCAGTAATTACATTGTAACCCTAAACTAAAACTTCATCAATTATTAAAAACAAAAGACGGTACTATTAGACATGGCTTAACCGCAATTTGGCATTTTTTTTCTTAACAGCTTGATTTTGCAAAACAAAACCCTAACCTCCAAAACCATAAAGAGTTCTTCCTTGTCTCTTCAGAGCATAAACAACATCCATGGCAGTAACAGTCTTCCTCCTGGCATGTTCAGTGTAAGTAACAGCATCACGAATCACATTCTCCAAAAAGATCTTAAGGACACCTCTTGTTTCTTCATAAATCAATCCACTTATACGTTTCACACCTCCTCTTCTTGCTAATCTCCTGATTGCTGGTTTTGTAATACCTTGGATATTATCACGAAGTACTTTGCGATGACGCTTTGCTCCTCCCTTTCCCAAACCTTTTCCTCCCTTACCACGTCCTGACATTGTTCAAGTTTTTAAGCTGCAAATCAAAAAGAAACAAAGGTTAGTATCTTCTTCTCAGACCCTAATACCCATTTGAAATCAAAACTGAAAGATTTAAACCACTAATTACACTTCTAAATCGAAAAATTACACCCAAAATCTTCCATATGAGTTAAACTTTAAATCTGAGAAGGAGAGAGAGGAGAGACGAACCTGAAGAAATCCCGAAACTTATATCTTTGGAATTGAGAGAAAGGAAGACTTGGGATTTGGAATGAGCTGTAAACCTATGGCCTTTGCTGGTTAATATAGTCTGAATGTTGAGGAGGTCGATCCGTGACCACCGCTTTTGTAAATTCTGAACCTTTGATAATTTTGTAAGGCTTTTGTAATGGACGATTAGATGGATGTTTAGGATCGATGAGGTGTCAAGCTGGGAAAGTTCGAGTTTGTGTTTCTTGATCTTAAATTTTGATTTTTGATTTTCAAAATTTTAAATGTTTTTAGGTTTTCAATACTTTTCATCTCCCACTAACTATTTGCCGCCCAGATGAATATGGTGCGGGAAAAATTTTGAGAGTTGACGGCAACAGATAATTATCAAGTCCCATCTATGTTTAAAGTGGGTCAAGAAGACCCGATATTCTTTTTGGTGGGAATTTTGAGAAGTGCTGATTAAAACTTGGGTCAAGATAACCACATGAGCTAACTAGTCAAGAAACTCAGGGTTTTGTTTTCAGCTTCGGCCCTTCACAACAGTTTACTGCTTTTTAGAAGACCACAAAATTAGATATTGTATAAAAAATGAAAGTTACAGATAGAGTGTCTTGTATTCGGCAATCATCTCAAACCGAGTCAGTAAAACTAGTGACATAAGATAGGTTACCTAAGTGCAGAGTAATTCCATAGTAAAAAATAGCTTTCAAGTATCTCAATACTATTTTAGCAAGTCACATGTGAGGTGTTATTGGAGTGTGCATGAATTGAGATATATAGTTAATAACAAACATGATGTCCGGCCTAGTTAGAGAAAGATATTGTAGGCCACTGATAAGATTTGTATATGCTCAAGTGGATCAGCAATCAATCATCATCCAATAAAGAGGCTCTTTTGTCAATAGAAACAATAGTTAAACAAGGTTTGCAGTCATACATATTGGCCATGCGTAGAAGATCTAATGTATTCCTTTGTTGTGTGAGAGTGCAAGCATCATTTAAAGGAGATAAAACAATTTCCATACACAAAAAATTATGGAGAACACCTAAGTCTTTTATAGCAAAAATGAAACCTATTTGTTATATAAAAAGTGAGGAAGAAATTAGAGATCCATGTTAAGATTATGTCATCCACGTAAAGTAATAGGACTGCAATATCAACTCCACAATGAAATATAAATAAGATCTATCTAAGTACAAGCTTAGATCGTAATTTTGTGGAACTACGAGGTCAGAGATGTAAAACTTCTTGTAGTTTATATCAATCTTATTCCTCGATCGATAGTTATTGACTAGCCTATAGCAGAAGAGACATACCTGTAGAATAAATAAGAACTGCGATGATCAAGATAAGATTCCAAACATCAAGGATTTATCAGGTAAAAGATAGTTTGACCGAGCTTCACGAATCCTTAATGAAGACTTTAAAAGTCATAACCTAATTATGTTTCATTGGAGAACCTAGGTCTTTAGAGGAATACTCTAGCCGCAACTAGGACACAACGTTCCAGAATTACGATTCTAAGTTGTAGAGAATCCTCTATTTATAATGACGAATAAGACTAGATTTCTTAAAGTTCAAGTTATTGATTTCTCGGGGACAAAGTAAGTTCTTGAACTAGTTTCTATGTTTACGAATTACTTTGATCCCAAGTAATTGTTTTCTTGAGGACAAAACAAGCTTGTTAACTAGTTTCCATGTTTACGAATTACTTGATCCCAAGCAAACTTAACTTCTCAATATAGAATGATTCCAAATAATGAAAACCATGTAAGCATGTGAGAAGTTTTCCTTGAGTTACAAAAAAAAATGTACACCCTTATATTGGTTAAAGAAACGTGCATATAATTCAGCTCACATTGGACTAAGTAAGGTCGTGAACTATCAAACAATATTGGTATTTAATAACACCCAAAATCATGCTAGTTTGCAAACTGAAAAATCATTTTGTGTACATGAGTTATTTGAAGTGCAAGGAAATCACTTTGAAAGTGTACAAATTGTAAATTGAAAAATCATTTTGTATACATGAACATATTTCAAAGTGTCCAGAACAAACCCAAAAGTGTACCATTTGCGAATTGAAAAATAAGTTTGTGAACAATGAACATATTTGAAAGTGTCCAGAAACATCAAGATTTTTTACTAGTTCTCAAACTGAAAAATCATCTTTGTAAACCAGTTCGCAAACTGAAAAAAGAATCAGCTTGTGAACAAGTTTGCAAACTTGGTACTTCTTGATGTTTTTAGGTTTATATTTTCTCAAACATAGTTTTTCGAATAATTAATTGTTTTCAACCTCAAAAGTGATCAACGAATTCTGATACTTAACTAGCATGATTTAATCCTAGTCTAAGATTGACTATAGTATACTATAAATCAATATATAGTTTTCTTCATCTAACGTTGACACCAAGCTTGACATACCAAAACTTGTGAGTTTGACCGAGCAATGCTCTAACACCTGTTTTTTCATTATTCTTATTTTTTTCATTTTTTCATTTTTTTTTTTACTTTATATTAGTTTTTCCTTCTCTTCCATTCTTTCCCACAATGGGATTAATGCTCCTTCACATAGCCTTTCATGCATTAAGAAAGAGATATTATGTTAAAACATAATAACCCATAGCCATTGATCTTAGCTCAGGGAAATAACTAAACAAACAAAGGGGGGCACCTGCTACAAAATCAAACAATCAATCCAAATCTTTCATCTTTTTTTAATGGAAAAGATAATATATTAAATTAACTCAAATAGTACATCAAGTTAGAAATTTATTGCTTATCAAATACATTTGATAATATAGTGGATATCTGAATTTTGACAGTAAATGAGTTTTCATGTTTTGAATTTTCTGAATCCTTGCCTCTTTTGTTGTTTTTTCTGCTGCCGAATTGTATTTTCTATTTATATAGTGAACTCTAACTTGAGGAAGTTTCTCCATAATGGCTATTGTTTTTTTATGAAGTTTTTCGCTATCTAGGGGGTCTTTACACTTTTATTGTTGACTGGAACTGTAAGTTGTTTACAATCAGTTACTATTGAAACCATGGAAAGAATGTTTTCGCTAAGCCAGCAACATCCCTTGAATAATGCTTGAGCTTCTGCATGTATCGCTGAGGCAGCCCAACCAGAACCTACTGCAATATGAAAAAATTCTTCTTGTTCTACCGAAAATAATGTAAATGCATTTCATATTGATAGATCTTCTTCTTTGAAAGATGCGTCAATAAATATTATCCAGTCTGAGTTTAATTGATTCCATGAAGAATTGGAAGAAATATTGGATTGTGGATAATTATTTGATTTATGTAAACACTTTGAGTATGCTTGAAGGTGGTTTTTAATTTGATGAATCAAAAGGATCTGGTTAGGTGATATTTTTTTTCCGAAGATAACTGGACATCTATGTTTCCATATAAACCACAAAATGGTAGAGATTTTACTAGACCAATGCATATAAATTTTGGAAGTAACCCAATTTTCAACCCAGTCGTTTATAGTACCCGAAGAATTATCCGTTATAACCGTAAGTAAGGAAAAGAAAAACCATATTGCTCTTGAGAAAGGACATTCTAGTAATAGGTGTTTTTCAGTTTCTTGATTTTGGGAGTTACAGAGCAAGCGGTTCGATTGAATGTTTGGATTATGTGATGCTAGTCTGCTAGAAGTAGGGAGTGCCTTGCTTACTATTTTGCAAATGAATAGCCTTATTCTTGAAATAGCTTGAATAGACTAGAGTTTTCCCATTTAAAATTGATGTTTTTATTCGAATCTTGATTAACTAGGAAATTGTATAAGTTTTTATCACTGAAAGATCCCGACTCATGGTATTTCCATTTTATTATATTTGAGAGGGAGATTGTGTTGTCATTGCCAAAAAAATTATTTTTCCTTCAGAAGGCAAGAATTTTTCTATTTTTGAATAGTTTTAGTTTCCTTCATATGTGATAAGCTCCTTCACCAATTGAGGGGTTATTTCTTCTATATCTTGGAGTTTAGGGATTGAAAGGGAATCCTGAATCCAGGGATCTTCTTATATTCTAGTGGATTCTCCATTTCTTACTTTCCATATGAAATATAACTTATCTAAAAACGTGTGGACTAGAACTGTCAATTCATAACCCGGACCGCAGGTCAACCCTAACCCGGATTGGCTTATTCCCTAAACGGACCGGGTTAGGGTTGGTATTTATGGCCCTATATAGAAACAAGTCGGGCTAGGGCCAACCCGTAGATTACCCGCCAACCCGTCGTATTCCTTAATATTGTTAAAATTTACGGTTCCATGCTAAAACTTATAGCTGATTATCTCCTAGATACTGAAAAATGATAAACATTATCAAAGTTTTATTTAATTCAATCTTTATTACAACTAATAATTTAAGGTTTTACATATAAAATTACCCAAATATTTATAATTAATTATTTAATAAACAGAGAAAAAACATTCAACAAATAACAATTCATATTCAAATCGTCAATTAGTAACATTCGTCAATTACATCACATATTATAAATACAATATCAATACATGAATCGAAAGATCAAATTCTATACATCAATCAATTGATTTATTATCACTAGAATACACACAATTGCTTTTATAGAACAAGATAGATAAGATTTGAGAGAGAAGAACAAGAGAAACAAGATTAGGAAGAAAATCAATTTGAAAACAGAGCATGGTATCCATTTTGTACCCTTTCCTGATAAATACTACTTGAAATAGGCTGCATATTGGGAGAGAAACTAAGAGAAAAGGAGATGACGACATGGGATAAAAGATTAAGTCTTTAGTGGTGGGTGTTGTGGTGTTTGTATTAAGGGTATATTCACGTTGAATACTAGTAATATATAAAAATAGAAATATTTATATAAAAGGCATGACCTAATATATGGTTATTGTCTTAATTCGTTATTAGGATGATATGTGTTCAAATCTCTCTACTTATCATATTTTTTTAACTTTAAGAAATTTGCATTTCCAACCACCTCATATATCTAGGGTTGACCACTCAGAACCAACCCACCTAGGATTAGGGTTGGAGTTTTAGGCTTGCTATTGAATAGTACTAGGGCCGGATTAATCCTAACCCGACCCGTTTGACTTCTCTAGGACTCTGGAGCTTATTAAAGTCAATCCAAATCAAAAGACGAAGAATTTATCATTTTCTCTCGTGGAGTTAAATTATTAAATTATCATTGTTTGGTTTATTTGTTTTTATGGACTCCCGAGAAGTGTTTCATTTATTTATTTTCAATTTCATCAAATGGAGCTTAAACAGACATATCATATTTTTTTTGATTTTGAGAAATTTGTATTTCCAACCACCTCATAATCTAAAGTTGACATGTCAGAATCAACCCATCTAAGATTAGGATTGAAGTTTAGGCTTACAATTGAATAATACTAAAATCGGGTTAATCCTAACCCGACCCGTTTGAAAACTCTAGGACTCTAGAATTTATTAAAGTCAATCGAAATCAAAAGACGAAGAATTAGTGATTTTCTCTCGTAAAATTAGATTATTAAATTATAAGTGTCTGATTTTTTATTTTATTTTTAGACTCTCGAAAAGTGTTTCATTTATTTATTTTCAATTCAGGAGCTTAAACAGACATTTAAAGTTCAAACTAGACCACCTAAAGGTTATATATATAGATAGAAATCTAATAACCATTTGAAGTCAAACTACACCATCTATCTCGGTAATATATATATATATATATATCCATCTTACTTCTCTTTTTCAAAACACATCAACTATCATCCTCTCATTTCTTATTCATCCAATTTTTGCTTCTTTTTTCAGTCGTTTGCACTTTGCATCCGGTTTTTCCTTCTCTTTCTCTTAAGATAGAGTTGCAGAATCGCGAGCATAGAATCAGCAAGTAATTACATGGGATATCTCGGCGTCATTAAGGCAGTTTGTAAAATTTCAGTTAGATGGAAAAAGTTATTTTCCCTCTACTTAAATGAAATCCAAACAACTCACTAGGGTCTTGTAAGAAGTTCTGTCAATTTGCCGAATATGATTTCCATGTGTAGATTGATTTCTGGCCCTTTTCTTGGGTGGATGATTATAAACGGATGGTATTTTCATGCATTTGTGGGATCCGCCATCTCTGGAGCTACTGACTGGTTAGATGGTTACTTGTCAAGGAAAATGAGGATTCATTCGGTGGTAGGATCATACCTTGATCCCCTTGCTGACAAGGTTCTTATCGGCTCTGTCGCTGTAGCAATGGTGAAAATGGATCTTTTATCCTCTTGGCTTGTTGGACTTGTCGTGCTCCGGGATGTTGGTCTCGTAGTTGGTACACTCTTTCAAAGAGCTAGTACCTTGGGTTGGCATTGGAAAAGTTGGTCGGAATTTACCAACCTCGATGGAGTCCATCGAAGGAAAGTGGAACCCCTCTTTCTGAGCAAGCTTAACACAGTCTTCCAACTGGTTTTAGTTGCTGCTGCTCTTGTTCAACCAGAATTTGGCATCTTAAATACTTGAGTTTGCTGGTAGCTTCAACAACAGCAGCATCCACGGTAGCATATGGAGCACAGTACTTTTGAATTTGAGTTTTTTGGTCCTAAATTTTCAATTTTTGTTCTGAGAATTTCATACAGTTCCTGTTTTTTGTATGCCTCGAACTACTTGAGTACAAAATACTAGCCAATGTATGTGTTGTGCCGAACTTGAGAGTTGACAGTAACATAGGAGTAATTATCGAGTCCCACGCGCATTAGTGCTTGACAAAACTGAGAAATAGTTACTCTAGTCACAATGTTACATGGTATTAGAGCTAGGCACATCCGTGAATGGTTAAACATCCATCCGTATGTGATTTACTTGTTAGGGCTTAAAAGCGCCCTTACCCGTGAAGGGGAGTGTTGGAACTATTAGTCACCTGACTTATAACTCTAGATTCTAGACTAATAGTCTCACATTGTTTGTAAGTCTAACCTTTATGCACTTAAATAATATATAATATAGAATTTTATTGGCTTTCAAAAGTAAATACATCAAATAACAAGAAACTCAAAAACCAATTACAAAGAAAAATATAATAATCAAGTAAATTGAGAAGAAAAAAATCGAGATATTATGAAAATCGTATCAAATTTTTCTTAAAATCGTATTAAATTTTTCTTAAGGTAGAGAGAAGGAACGGTGTTAGGAATTAAATCCAACCATTTTTAGATGTCTTTCGTTCACCTGTTAAATCAGTTGGTTGTGATCTACATATGTTTCTACATGCAACTGCTTGAGTAATGCAGAATTTGCAACTGAGAAATTTGCATGTATTGATTCAAAGTCAAACTTCTAGATTTTAAAAGTAACAAACTTTATAGTATTTCTCCTTAAAAAATGTAAACAAGTTTTCAAAACTAAGCCAAAAACAAAGAGGACGTATCAGTTAGAGGGTCCCTTTTCAAAATCAGTAAGATTAAATTTCTAGTTGGAAGGAACAGGAGGACATATGGTATTGATATCGACATCTTTTAGAAAGGATGGAACAACCGTGGCTGGCTGAATTATGAAACCTGCTTTCTGGCAAGCATCCTCTAGACGCTTCACTTGTGAAGGTCCATCAGGACAGTAGGCAATAACTGCTCCTCCACTTCCAGTAAACTTTGATGCAGCTCCTATTCTTCTTGCCACTTCCACCATCTCTAGGTTCATTGATCCTAAAGCATCATCTCCAAACATGCATCTGGCGAACATGAATTTTAGTAAGTATATAGGTCGAAAGTAAACCCGAATAAAATAAAATAAACACGTTATACTGAATAAACAGTTTGAAAGAAAAACAGAAAAGAATAAATTAAACATGATATACCGAAACAAGTTCCAGATATTCGCAAGCTAATTTCCTAGTGTATCTCCAGTATTTCTTCAAGCAACCTACTACATTCCGGCAATAAGATTTTCAGGTTGTTTGACCAGGTTGTCTTAGATTTATTAAACTATAAACCCAACATTGCCTTTTTTGTGTCCTTCTGTTATCTCAAGACTCATCTCATCCAAAACAACTTGGTGGTATTTTCACCCACGCATTCAGATGAAATGGAGTTCTCTCAGCTAAAGATGGATATAACACTTGGCAGTACCTATTAGATGAATTAGTTTGGTGTAGATTTTTACCTCCGGATATCAAAATTACGATTCATGAGCTCTGCGAATTTGGTACAGTCCTTCTTAAGCAAGGCTGTTCGACCCTCTAAGGCTACATCTGCAACCTCAGTCATTGATGATATTATGAATTCATCACCATTAAGCCACCTCTGGCGAACAGTGCTGTGTACCTGTAAGAAAACACTATGCAGACTTGAGCATATATGTTTTTTTCTTGGTTGTATTAGCTACATTGGCATAAAGTCAGAACAGTGAAACTACTAGATTCTATCATGCACAAGAGTTCAGACCCAGAGATATTGATCTTACAACAACTTCGCCAGTAAAGAGACTTTAGTAAGTGCAAATAGTAGATGGATGATTGAATGCCAAAACATTATGGAAACTTACCTTTCCCGAGTCACTGGGGTTTTCAGCATAAATGAGATAAAGAGGAGGAAGAAGACCAATTTCCATGGGAGTATACTTGCCATGCCCCAATTTGTCCATGGACTCTTTGTCAAAATCCTGCACAACCAAATTAAAGCGCTTACTGGAATTATCAACATAAACAATATGCCATGTAACTACTAATGAATTCTTAAAATATCAATACCATATAAACTAGTCCACCATACACCTGAGCTACCCGATCTTGGAGCCCAGCAACAATACCGAGCTCCCTTTCTGCCGACAGAATCAAGTTGGGCCTGACCTCTACTTTAATAAGATGCCTCACATTGTAGAAATCAAGAAAGCAATTTAGGGCAGCACATACAATAGCACTGGAGCCTGAAAGTCCTGTCTGAAACATCAAAACAGTTCAAATAAGCAATAAAAACCAGATCCGTATAATTTGAAGGAGCAAAATGTGAAACTAAGGTACATATATTCCATTCTTTTTATAAACAACAAACAGTTACTCATGCCATGAAAAACTACCATGATTTCATTAGAATTTAAAATTAATCAAATCATCTTATTATTGGAACAAACAATTCAAATGGACAACGAAGTTATGTAGAGTAATAAATTTTGTGTTTCATAAAACAGTATCTATATGTATATAGGAACAAATATGACAAGAAAACATAGCAATTGCACAGAGCGTTACGTTAATCTAATATTTTCCAGACTCAAAATAAGAGAGTTCACAAATGCAACTTTACAATCAATTCCATAATACGTTTGAACTATGTTACTCTACTTTATGCCATGCGTTGTGACTGCGGGATGGACTTTCCAAGTAAACTAACTCTGCTAACGTGATTTGCTAAATTTGAATCACAAAGTACTCATAATGGGAACCCAAGAAAGTTAAATTGCTCTCATCCATTTACCCGCTAACATAGAGATGAGAGGTCCACTAGGGATCATAAATTGTTCAAGAATGAACGAGATGTTTCTTTAGTCAGGGACCTATTTTGTCACTTTATATTGGTCCAAATTTGCAGAATGTCTATAACATATGGGTTAATAGTCTATATCATACACATACTTTCTCATCATGAGGTCAACAGATATATTAATTCCCTAAAGAAAACCCAAGGAAACAGAATTTTCATTTCAACTTTCTATCAAACTAAGATAGCAAAATCTAGTGACAATGACAAGGCAAAAATAAAATCGAATCATTTGAAAGTTTTACCTGGCGAGGTATATTAGTATCATAGGATAACGTGAATTTTCCACCATTTAGCTCGATGTTGTTCTCCTTACAAACTTATAAAAAACCTTACAAATAGCCATAAGCAGGCGAACTCCTCCATATTGAACTTTAGAATAGTTAGTTTTCTTTACTCACAGATGTAAGGTATTTATACAAGGTACAAACAGGAGTAACAGACTCCTTTAAGTATGCAGAATTACAAGTAGATAGCTAAACTGTTTCCTAGTCTTCAGGTGTGCACAATTGTAGCATTCTTTGAACTGATCCTTACTTGGTCAGTTGAATGTTTCTTTACCTGTCAACATGCCCCCTCAAGATGGACATCTAGATAGAAGTCCAATCTTGGATTTTAATAAACAAAATCTTGAGCTTGATAAAGGTTTGGTAAGAGCATCAGCTAATTGATCTGCCGAGGAAACATGAGCAACACGAAGTGAGCCATTTTGAACCTGACTTCTTATGAAGTGAAAGTCTATGGCAATATGTTTCATCCTCGAGTGAAACACTGGATTAGCGCAAAGTTGAGTAGTGCCCACATTGTCACAATAGATTACCGGACATCTGGACAAGTTGATACCCAGGTCTGTGAGAAGATATGTTAACCAGTTCAGTTCAGCTGCAGCATTTGCAACCGCCCTGTACTCTGCCTCAGTAGATGATCGTGCCACTGATTTTTGTTTCTTTGAGCTCCAGGAAACCGGATTACGACCAAGATACACGATGTAAGCACCTGTGGAGGAGAAGTCATCCTTGTTGCCCCCCCAATCTGCATCAGAAAATACCTGTAGATCACTGTTACTGTGAATATGATCTGAGAAGGCATGTAATTGGATAGAAGAGTTTCTATGCAGTTGGATGCCTTCATCAATACTTCCACACAGATACCGTAGTAGTCTTTTAACAAAATGCCAGTGTAAAGATGTTGGGGAGTGCATATACTGGGACAACTTGTTAACTGCATAACACAAGTCAGGTCTTGTAATTAAAAGATATTGCAAACAGCCTACAATTGTCCTGTATTCAGACGGATCATCCAAAGGTGTTCCTGATTGCATAGTGAGTTGTGGTGTTTGTGGAATTGGTGTAAGGACCGGCTTTGCATCAGTCATTTTTGTTTTTGCTAAAATATCCAGAATGTATCGCCTCTGAGATAGTAGAATACCATGTTTATTTTGTACTGCCTCCACTCCTAAAAAATAAGATAAAGCACCTAGATCCTTTATTGAGAATCTGTGTGCCAGATTGTCAATGAAACTGTTCACCATATCTGTATTGTTTCCTGTTATAATCAGGTCATCGACATAAACCAAAATGTATATTAAGGCAGGAGATTTGTTCAACACAAACAGAGATGTATCAGCTGTGGAGTTGGTGAACCCTGACTGAAGTAGAAACACACGTAGCTCATTGTACCACGCTCTAGGGGCCTGTTTTAGACCATAGATTGCCTTACGCAATTTGCACACATAAGAAGGATTATCCTGATCAACAAAACCAGGGGGTTGTTGCATATATACTGTTTCTGATAAAGTACCTTGTAAAAATGCATTGTTGACGTCTAGTTGGCGAAGATGCCAGTCACGTGAAATTGCTAAACTGAGAACAACTCGTACTGTTGGTGGCTTCACCACAGGACTAAATGTATCCATGTAGTCCACTCCTGGTCGCTGGTGAAAACCCTTTGCCACCAATCTCGCTTTATACCTGTCAATGGTACCATCAGATTTTCTTTTAGTCCTGAAAATCCATTTACACCCTACGACATTTTGATTTGGTTGGGATGGAACCAAGTCCCATGTTCCATTGGTGACTAAAGCATTGAACTCATCAGACATTGGTTTGCGCCAGTGTGGCTGTTGAAGGGCTTGTTTTACTGTTGTGGGTTCTGAGATTCCACTGGATGATAGTTGAGCTGACAAATTCAATTTTTGAATTGGTTTGTGTATTTTGTTCTTGGCCCTAGTAGTCATTGAATGGGTCGGTTGACTCTGCTGGGCCTGCGCTACCTGCTGGGTTAAATCATCATGTTGGGCTGAATGTGCTAATGTGGTAGACAGTATGGATGTGCTTGTTAACTGTTGGGTTTGGTTTGCTACTCCTGGATTAAGGCTTATTGGTTCAGAATTGCTCATACCTGTGTCTTGACTTGTAGCAGGTTCTGAACACTGGGAACTCTCCTGGAAGGGAACTGCCGATGGTGTGCTGAGTGGCTCCGGTGGTGATGGCAGTTGCAGTTGGATTGGTGTTGGAATCCTGGTATCAATGCATGGATTTTGGGTTGTGTCAGATGTTTTGTAGAGACTTGCAAAAGGGAACTGATGTTCAACAAACTTCACATGTCTTGAGACAAAAATTTTCCTTGTGGTAGGGTCAAGGCAGAAATATGCACTCTGAGTGAGTGAGTAGCCTATGAACACACATGGTATTGATTTGGGAGCTAGTTTGTGTGTATTGTAGGGTTTGAGCCAAGGATAGCATAGACACCCAAAAGTTTTGAGTTTTGTATAGTTTGGTGATGTGTGAAAAATTTTAAGGTAGGGTGACAGATATTTTAAAGTTCTTGATGGTAGCCTGTTAATGAGATAGACAGCTGTGGATAGAGCATAAGGCCAATAACTTAGGGGTAATGAAGCATGAGATAATAATGAGAGGCCTGTCTCAACTATATGAAGATGCTTTCTTTCTGACATTCCATTGTGTTCAGGAGTGTGTGGTGGTGTTGTGAAGTGTGAGATTCCTGAAGTTGACAAGAACCCCCTCAAGCTTATGTACTCACCACCATTGTCTGAGTAAAGTGTTTTGATTTTGGTGTTGAAGTAGTTTTCTGTGAGAGCCTTGAAGTTGATAAATGTTTGTTTGACATCTGACTTGTTGTGCAGTGGGTAAAACCAGGTGTACCTTGTGTAATGGTCTAGAAATATGACATAGTACTTGAACCCACAGGTGGACAGTACAGGTGATGTCCAAACATCACTGTAGATTGTTTGTAAAGGCTGTGTAGAAACAATGGAGGATGTTGAAAACTTTAACTTATGACTTTTATTGCAATTGCAGGCATTACATGAGTTATATGAAGACATTTTTGGGAGTTTGCCTAGCTTATATGTTGACAGCAAGTGTTGTAGAATCTGAAATGAGGGGTGGCCTAGTCTGTTGTGCCAGCAAATTGAGTTGAGTGTTGTTGTAGAGAATGCAACCTTTGTGGAATTGAGTGGCCATTCATACACCCCATCTTTAGTTGGTCCTTCCATTAGAGTTGCTCCTGTGCTAAGCTCCTTCACAAGAAAAGAACAAGGTAAGAACTCAACTGAGACATTGTTGGTTTGACAAAATTGTGATATAGAAATTAGGTTCTTTTGCATATTTGGTACACATAAAACATTCTCAAGTTTAAACAAGTTGTTTGAGCAGGTTAGAGGAGTTGAACCAGTATGAGTGATTGGGAGATTTGTACCATCCCCAAGCATAATGTCATCCTGGCCTGTGTATGGGTTGTGAAGAGACAGGTTCTCCAGATCTGAGGTGACATGGTGAGAGGCACCAGTGTCAAGGAGCCAGCCAGGTGAGTGTTTTGTAGAAGTTGCATTGGACTGTGGCTGCCATGGTGTGCTTTGGTTGTTCTGTCTTGACTGTTCTATAGGAACGATTCTGAAAGATGGACATCTTTTTGCTGTGTGTCCTTGGACCCTGCATATTTGACATAGACCCAAGTATGGTCTGGTTGGCCTGGTATTGGAGAAAGAATTGGAATTATGTTGGTACAATGTTGGCTGTTTTGCTGGGTTGGTGGGGTGAGATGTATTGATATTGTTGTTGCGCCAAGATGACTGATTTGTACTTCTTGGCTGAAAAGAATGGTTTCTTGTGGTCCAGTGTACAGTTGCTGGAAAGGTGTGAGATAGAGAATTTCTGGTTTGCAAAGAGGCTTCAAAGTTTAGCAATTTTTCATGTAACTCTTCAAATGTGATATTTGTATCTCTTGCTTGAACTGCCCTGACTAATTCTTTGTAGTCTTCATTAAGCCCATCTAGCACCTTATCAGTTAACTCTTCTGCATCAATAGGTGCACCAAGAAGTGCTAAGTCATCTGCCTTTGTTCTGACAGACTGCATGAACTCACTGACTGTGAGTGCACCCATCTCTATATTCTTGAATTGCTGCTTGATTTATTTGATTCTTCCTCTGGAGGGTTTGGCATAAGTATTTGAAAGAGTTGTCCAGGCTTCCTTTGATGTTTTGGCCTGTGCAATGAATGGAATTGTGGATGGTGACAGAGACCCTAGAATGGCATTGAGAATGAGTGAATCTTGCCTATTCCAGATGTTTTATGCTGGGTTTGGTGCTGTAACATCTCCTGTGGTTATTGTTTTTGATGGGCATGGCAATGACCCATCAACATAGCCAATGAGATCATAGCCAATGAAGAGAGTCTTGAACTGTAAGTTCCATGAATTATAGTTTGTGGCATTGAGTTTTAATGGTGCTTGTGCAGCAACATTTATGCTTACCAAAGTTTGGTTTGAATTGTTGGTGTTTAGGATTTGGTTTTGATTGGTGTCTGCCATGGTTTTTGGAAAGAAAAAAAAAATTGGATCACTGCTCTGATACCATATTGAACTTTAGAATAGTTAGTTTTCTTTACTCACAGATGTAAGGTATTTATACAAGGTACAAACAGGAGTAACAGACTCCTTTAAGTATGCAGAATTACAAGTAGATAGCTAAACTGTTTCCTAGTCTTCAGGTGTGCACAATTGTAGCATTCTTTGAACTGATCCTTACTTGGTCAGTTGAATGTTTCTTTACCTGTCAACACTCCATAGTAACCTTCATTTTCCAACCTGCCTACCTACACAACCATTACCAATACACAAGTTTATGCTTCAGAATCAAAAACACCATCAAATTCAACATTAACCAAGTATAATCAAGGTCAAAATGTACAAACCAAATGATCTAGGGAGTCGAACTGAACGAGATCATTAGTTGGATGAGGTTGAATAATTAGATATTTAGACGGTTCTAATCTAACAATAGCCCAGAAATTACCAAGGCTAAATGAAATTGTACGACCAAAGTATACATCGCTTGGATTCCCAAGAAGACCAACTCTGGCAAAAGATTTGTGTTCGATGAACGAAGGTTCTGTCATTTCTAATGATCCTTCCTCGGCAAATGATATAATTCTTTCAGCTATTTCCTGGATTTGAAGATCTACACAATTCAAAAGTCAAATGACAAATCAACCCCTATCTGGATTTATTACCTGAGGGTCGAGAAGGAAACCCTGACAAAATTTAAGAGATACACGGGAAAATGGGAGATGTAAAATTTACATCAGTGTAATTCTTGATTTAGGGGTTTCATAACTCGGTGCAGACGTTTTCAGGCTCAGCTTTGTTTTTTTCAGTACCTTATCGCCCCTGATTCGATGAGTCAACTTGTCGCGAAACCGTTAATTTGTCGGGGAAAATGGGAAAAGTTCCTGGTCCCACTCCACGTCAGATTATCGTACGGCCAAAAAGAGTTCTTCTATAGAACGGAAAAAAAGGTTCTTGTACGTCACACAATAATTTTTTAAAAAAATTTAATCGATTCAATTCAATTGAATTGGATTTGATTTTTTTTCTTCTAAAAATTGAATTGATAATCAGATACTTACAACCCCAACTATTATGAGATACCATCAATTCGATCAAAAACTTGAATTGGTCATCAATTAGTTCGAGAAAAAAAAACTTCAAAAAAACCATGGTGTACTGTATTTTTTATAATTCCGTTCAATTTGATCATGTTGGATCGAAATTGATCATATTTTTTCAAAACTGGTTCGATAATCAAAGATTTATGGTCACCAATTATGTTTAAACTCCATAAAATTGAATGAATTCGATTAATTCCACCTTCGATTGCTTCAAATTAAAACAAAAAATTAAAAAGTGTGATGTAAAAATAATTGTGGTATAAAACAAAAACAGTTAGGAATGAATATATGCGTTCCTAATTTGTTTACTGTTGCAAAATAAAAGATATCAACTGTAATTAAATGATATCGAATTTTAACTAAATTTTTGGTCGGCACCAATTACTAAGCGCCTAAGCGGTCATCTAGTTATGTTATAAATAGGAATTACTATATGAAAATAATAAACTCACGGAGGATTATCCCGAGAAATAATCCGGTGTGACACAAAAAGTGAGCCCAAAAGTAGTCCTATGCTAATATACGTGGATGAAGCCCATTTTTTGTGTCACGTCAGAGTGTCAACGCGGGTTATATGCTCCACTCATAATTCGTGTATCCTCTAGCTTGACGACTTAATCATTTCGAAGCAGGCTAAGAGCAAGCATTATGGTAAGCCATGGCTGATGGGAACTATGTATTTTTTTGACCTTTTTTTTCTCACACTTGATATTATCCTTTCATTTTTCACTAACGGCTCTATCATCTGATTCTGAACCGTTGGATTTCATGAACATTTTTTGAAAAGAAATCCATAAAAATAAAAAAAAATCAATTCACAACTTAATAAGTTTAATTAAATTGAATCAAATAAATTCTTCTCCATCATATACTATGTACAAATGTTTCCGCTACTACAATGGAACACATAAACGGTCCCAAAAAATGTTGCCTCCATTTTGAGAAGATTCGGCATTCTCATTATTTGTTAATGAAGTGCATGCTTCAACCATACCGACATCTTTTTCGCTGCTAAATCGCATTATTAATTTTAGATTGTAAATGAAAGACAATGAGTGCGAATGTAATTACTTATAGATAATGAATTCAATTATATAGGGAAATCCGCAACATCTTTATTTATTTTTTAAAAAATTGTCATCATTTCAATAGTTTTTTTAATCAACGGTTTATATTATCAACCTTTTTTTTTAATATTCCCATAAATTCACTTCTTTTTTACCAAACAACACGTATCAAAATTTATCTTATTTCGCGTTTTATTTCCACTAAAAAATTAACTTTGTCAATTAAATCCATTCAAATAGTATCTTTAAGTACTATGGCTAGTCATGATTCTGAAAAAGATTTATGTATAATCATAACTTGGATCACTCAAATACTTCGTCCAGATGTCTAGCAAAAGGTATGTCCAAGTGATACCTCATGGAACCGGGTGTGGCTCTATTATAAACAAATTATGGAAATTCTCGTTAGAGAACAATGCAAAACATATACGATAGTGTAGATGGTGGGCTTTTGACAAAGACTCGAGACTGAGAAATAGTAAACTTTAAAATTCAACAAAAGAATTCTTAAGCAAGCGCTTATCCCTGCCCTCTCAGGCGCTTATCTCTGTCCTCTCTATATATATATGGCCAACTACATATATGATTAAAAATTACTGAATGTATTAAACATTCATCATTGTATAAAATCATCAGAAACAAAACTGGTGCTTACTATAACATTTCAGATGTTTTATGATTTTACAGTAAAATCTCAAGCTCCTAGATGGATTGCCCACTAATATATAGAAATTTGAGTATTATTTTGGTGTCATATTCCACAATTGAATTCCAAAAAATTATCCATTTTGATATTTACGCTCAACTGAGCAGTATTGACCTATTAAAATACCTGTATAGCTTAATACAAGAGATTATATATGAATCTGTTCAATTAAAGTACCACATCTGTACTTAGATTCAAAGTTAAAATTGTGCCATACACAATTTCATAGCTTCTACTAGCTAACAACTCAATCTCAACCACATTAATCCTTGCTTAAAGAGACAAGTAATGTGAATGAGTGAAAAGAATTCAAGTTAGGGTTTTCGAAATACTTGAAAATAAGTTCGCAACACTTATAAGTGTGTCAAAAAGTACTTACAAACCCTAATTAGTGTTTTCAAACCCTAATTGGGAAAATAGATTCGCAACACTTATAAGCGTGTCAGAAAGTATTATCAAACCCTAATTCCTAGACGTGTACGCCTTGCTTTGCTTGTGCATTTTGTTTCTACAAGAAAGCTTACACGTCCCTACTCAAAAGCCAAGTATGGACGTCATGCTTCTCTCCAAGTTTGGTGTTTTACTATTTTGCCCTTAATAGGTAAAGCTTTGATCAAAGAGTAAACCAAGAGTTTCTTACGTCTTGACAAATTTGATATTTTACTATTTTGCCTTCAACATGTGAGGCTGGGCAAAAGAGTAAAACATGAGCTTCTTCCCTTCTGGCCAAACCTGGCGTGAATGTCTTTCCTTATGCTCCAATTAGGCGTTTTGACTACTGCTTCTCAGCATATAAGCTTCAAACCCTAATTAATACATGCAAACCCTAATTTCGAAAAGGGAGGCATCTCTACCTCTCTTCCAATGTGTGCACCTTATCTAGAGAGATAAACTCACGTGATTTTTCTCTAAGATAAAACTCGTATGTCTTCACTCAGAAACCAAGCTTACACGTCTTGTTTTTTGTCAAAATTGGTGTTTTTACTCTTTTACCCTCAATGTGTGAGGCTGAGTACAAAAAGAAAAACATGAGACATTTTGCTTCTGGACCAAAGCTTGGCGCTCTTCCCTCTTCTTTTCACGTGGACTTCTTGGCGTGGTGACCTTCCCTTCCTTTCACGTGAATATCTCGACTTGACAAATTAGGGTTTTGACAAGCTTCAAAATCCTAAGTTATACTAGACCTCTCACACATATATTTTCGTATGTGGCCTCACATATAATTTTTCATGCCCAGAAGCATACACTTATTTTTACGAAATAGGTATGTCAATGCAAAATTGACTAAGATGGACACAATGCTCCTTATGCACAAATAAATAAATATTTATTTTATTTTAGCAAGACAGACTCATCAGTCTAGTCAAGCAAGACAAGCTCATCAGTCTGGTCAAGTAAGACAGGCTCATCAGCCTCGTCAAGCAAGACAAGTCTTTAATCAAAAGACTAAGTAAGTCTCATTCGACTTGATATTTTTAGTAGTACTCAATACTACAAAATTTACACAAGACATCAAATATCACAAATGAGGGGATATTCACCAGGGTATTGGTCTGGCGGTCTACGACATGTGGTGCAGTAGTACACCCACTAAAGAGAAATTCTGGAAAGTTCAATCAAAAAATTATTAGAGGAGTGGTAAGTTGAGTAACCGATTATTCATCCTTAATCGAAATGGAGAAAAGTTGTCAACACCTTCTCTACCTTCTCTACTACTCAACCATCGATACTTTTTTCTAGAGAAGAGGTCGGGTGGTTATGTTTGCTTTGATATAAATAGATTCTCAATCTATTGAACAAGGAAGAAGTTGGCATTAAACAACAAGTATGAAACAAACTACAAGTTGAACTCAAGCATTCAACCTTCTCACATAGAGAGTTATTCATAGGTATTCACACCAACCATATCTCACATAGTCTGATACTCTGACCTCAACATTCTCTTGCTTCCATCCCTAAGACCAACCCTTATCCTTCTCATTGTTGTGACTAAAGCAAGACTGGAACGACTATTGCTTGGTTTAGGCAAGGATTGTACAGATTGATCTCTCGAATCTAAAGAAAGTACTTCAACGATACAAATGTTTAAGGATTGACGAATTATCACCTATTCAACCCACTTTTTCCTAAATTGCCCTTCAATTTGTTTTTACCCCCAAAAACATTTTGGCGACCACAGTGGGAGATTAATCTCTCAGTTGCAATTCTTCAATTTATTGATTTCTCAAATTCTCGAGTTTTATCAGTTTCAAAGATGGTTGGTCTCAGGTCAGGATCAGAAACTATTCTTAATGTGAATTCTGCTAGTACTAGTAATGGTACTCTAATTAACACCTCTCAGGTTACCAATGTCGACAATATCACTCCTCCTCCTCCTGAGCAGCACACTGAGGAAACAAGGGAGGAGCAGACCCCTCCTACCATTGCTGATTTAATACAGACACAGGAAAACCTCTCAAGGACTCAAACAGAGATGGATGAACATAGAAGGAGGTCCTCACCTTTCTCAAGACCCTTACGGAGAAATTAACACCAGCAGAGCAGACTCAAAATACTTCTGAAGCAACTGCTGAAGCCAACAAATCAAGGGATCATGCTCAGGATGATGATAAAATTCGTGTTCTTCCTAACCCAGTGCCGGAGATGAGCCATCAACCCAATTTTATTAGTCATGAAGATTTAAAACGACGTCTTTAGAATTGGAAGAAGGAGGATTCGTCTATTATTCATCAACACCGACCTTCATATTCTTTTGAAATACATAGGATTACACTTCCTAAAGGATATACCTCCCCTTCATTCTCACTTTATGATGGAACAGGGAATGCTTGTGAGCATATTTCACGATTTCTAGAATCATTAGGGGAACATGAATACATCCATGTGCTGCTCCTGAGAGAGTTTTCTAAATCTCTCACTGGAAGAGCGTAATATGGTAACAACCTTGCTCCTAACAATATCTCTAACTGGTGTGAAATGGTTATTGCATTTTGCAGGAAATACTTCTTTGTGTCTGAGCAAGTCACAATTTCAGATTTGGAAGGATGTTTCAACGAAGCAATGAACATCCCAATGATTATGTCAAACGATTCGGATTTCAAGCCCTTGAATGCCATGTCCCAAATGTAATTGAACTTAAACTGGTAGAACTATGCATCAATATAATGATACCAGTCTATCGTGCTTTATTAGAGAATTTGCGCTTTCAAACATTCTCTGAGCTACATGAAGCTGCCAAGAGATCTGCTATTATAACACCTAATTTGCTTGAAAGGACAAGGCCTCCTGTCAAGAATAAAGAAGTACGTGAAAATCGTAGCAGTCGACGCTTGGCTTAAAGAAAATTCAACACACAACCATTTGTAGGTGATATGACTGAATGAAGTAAGAGAAAAGATTTAACCTCAGATTCACAATCCAAGCTGTGGCACCAACACCATCTCCAAATCTAGCACCACATGCATGTCGTCCACCTCGAAGATATAATCAAGCAGCTTCAGCTCCACCACCGACTCAACGTTAACATCAACAACCAAGAGAATCCCCATCAACTACAAATTTCCCTCTTCCAATTGAGAAAGTAATTGAACTCTTGGAAGCTTGGATTCAAAATGGTGTCATCAACTTGCCTCTTATTCGACGTCTACCAACAGAGCAAGAAATGACAAACCTTAAGTATTGTCACTTCCACAGATTTTCTAATCACTCAACAAATGATTGCAGTGTCTTGAAGCGGATATTCAAAGAGAAAATTGAGTCGGGACAACTAGACTTGGGGACTGAAGGTGTATATAAGAACACTCTTTGTGAGATCCTGCACTTTTACATAGTTAAATTTTACACTTGTACCTAAAAATCTAAAACTCAATGTCTTCAACACCTGTAGATTTCTCTTCAAGAAATTTTAGTCCCTAAATTGAAATGCCAGCCTAGTTCAAATTTATGGGTGCTTAAATAGCTAAGCATGCAGCCAAATATGTGGAACGTTCTTGTCAACAAAAACGGAGAAAACTAGCAGATTGTTAGATTTGGGGGGGGGGGGGGGGCATATCAACGAGGGGAGTTTTCCCTTCCTTTAGGGTTCTCTCTTTTTCAAAATATAAAGAACAAAATTGAAATCACGCTACTAGTGAAAAGAGTATACTGAGTTATTGTATCTAGATGATTTTATCTTTCCATCCTGTTCTTCGATTTGGGATTAGTTTTGGAGAAATGAGTCTGTTCTTGTAACTCATTACTCTCTATTCTTTACTTTGCTTTCAAACTCTAGCATCTGCTATTAAAAATTAAGGGGTTTACAATTGAGGAGTCATAGTGTTGCTACTATTATTGAGTTATAGTTAGAATGGAAACGTGATTAAGGTGTAAGATTTCACAAATGAAATTAGTATTTTGCAAAACTTTCGGTGTTTGTATAATTCAACTCATTTAGCAAATTGAGAAATGGGTAGTTGGAAAAAAGGGTGAATGCATGTTGTATCAACTCAATTTGTGAATCCATTCAAATGTTAGTACTCTTGAAGTGAAAATGAATATGAGAATGAGGTTATTATGATCTTCTTCCTATCTTGTGTTTTGGCAAAAATGTGAAATGAGTTTGTGTTATAGATTAATTTCTTCTAATGCATGCCTTAGTTTCAAGTTCAAATCTACTTGACGAGATGGAATTAATCTAGGGCTCATGATTAGAATTTTGGGGTTTTTATCCAAATTCATATTTTTGTTGCAATTGATGAAATGGGTTTTTAGTATACATCATGAATACATGTTTCCCCTATAATTGAAATTTGTTTATGGTGGTATTAAATCCTTTCATAATGATCCATGGATTTGCATATATTGGTTTGTGTTTTAACTATATATCTTGGTCTTATATATATGTGTAGATAGTTAAAAATTGAATGAATTCTCAATTGAAATTCCTAATTTGTTCATGGAGGTAACATGTTTGATAGAATGTCTGAACCAACTTTCATAATGACTGCACAGACAGTGTTTTTGGAGGCTAGTTTCAGTGTGTATTTGTGAGGTTTTGGCTAATGGATTCCTCATGGGAAATGGGAAATTTTTGTCGTGGTGTCTTCTATAGCTTGTAAAAAGGGCATAGTGCTTGGACTTTTAGCTTAGAAGTTACAACTTAAAATGTACATGTAGTCGCAGCTGATTTTCTGAAGGCAGCACCTGATAGGGTTTTCTCTTGTGAGTTTGAACCATTTACACTTTGAATGAGGTATGGGTTTCTTCTAAGAACTTGTAGAGGGTTGAGAGAGCTTTCGGAAAAGATATATCATGCTTGATTTAGTTTATTAATTTAGGAAGTATCGCACTGCAAAGACAGCATGCTGGTGCTGAATTTCTGGAAATAAAACGGTTATGTTGGGATTTTTCTTATGGTGTGTTCCTGCGTTTTTGAACAACTTTTAGCATGAATTAGCTCGGGACTTCAACTAAGAAGTTTTAGATATTTGTGAGATATTTCCATAATGGTAACATGTTCTTGATTTGGTTTTACAGTTGAGAAGTTACTACATTGTAAACATAACATGTTAGTGCTGAAATTTCTGAAACAGGCATCCAGTCATAGTTTTGTTGCAAAATTTTAAATAAACTCTTGACTTCATTATTTTAGCTGGTAGTTTTCATATGAGACATATGTGTCTCTAGTTCCTAATGCGATATCGTGTGTTACATTCCGATTTCTAACGGAGCCTCTAGATAATTCTGAACTCGGGTGGTCAGAGACGTATATTTGAGCGTGTTTGTGAATGGAAAGGTATTCTTTGTTTTTTTTTGGTGTGTTTTGATCTTGTTGTTCTCTGCTTGTAAATGCAATTGTAAATAAGACTTATGATTATAAACTTCTATGTCTTTATTAGACAACATGTACGTGGAATGGACCTCGACTAATGGGTGGGTTCACCGATTGGATTACGGAAGGCGAATGTTGGAATTTATTGTTAATAATTACTCTTTATGATTTTCTTTGGATTACTGGATAAATGGAAATAGCCCTCCTCTATATTGTGCATTTATAGTAGTTGGCTTGTTACAAAATTTGTGTCTTCATCTCGAAGGTATATATGTTTGGAGTTCAGGTACGAAATGATCTAAGTTGAAATATTGATAGTTCCGCTAATTTCTGTTGAGATGTTATTTTCTACTTGTGATAATTATTGTACCATGTTTAGCTCTATATCTCTAACATGTTTTTTGTTGTAGCTACATAATATGTGTGGAATGATTCTGATGATTTTAGCTTTTGTAAAGTAAATGTATTATATATCGAAAGATATATGTATAACATGTTATGAAATTGGTAATAATAGAGTTAAGTTCTTTTTGTCATGTACTAATTAATATGAAGGATTATCGGAGAATTGATATTCGAACATTGTTGTTGGGTTCATAAATTTATATGCTTGTGTTCTTGAATGATGAAATTGGATGACATCTAATTTTGGACATTGAGTAGGAAAGAAAGATTTCAACCCACTATCTAGGATATATCTTCCGTAAGTGGACACATACTAGCACCAGTATTCATATGGAAACAAGCTTATTAACCTTGTGTCGTGTCTTCTTGCTAGTATATGTATGCCAATTTTCTCACATATTTCTAGGCTCCTTAATTACTTGCCTTTAAGTGACAAATACATATGTTTGGTCTCAATATTGGCAGCTTGCTATTAATTGATCATTGCTAAAGTGATTGTTGGTTCATATAATTATAATTTCTTTGGACAGAGCTTGCTATTAATTGATCATTGCTAAAGTGATTGTTGGTTCATATAATTATAGTTTCTTTGGATAAAGGTGCAGAAAGCTAAATCAATTTGCAGCGATCAAGGGATAGTTGTTGCTACGCAATTCATACTATCTATCGTTAGAGATAATTGCTACTTAAAGGTAGTTCATATTATCTAAATAAATATATGACGAACTACAGTCGTGCTTGATCCCTTCGAGCAACAGAGAGGGTACGTAGGCAGTCGTTATGCGGTTCAGCACAACTGCATGAGGTTGTTCATATCGTCTAAAAAGGGTTGGTTGCTTCTTGGCAGTTCATATCATCCATTCAGAGATGATTGTAACCTTGGCAGTAAGAGGTAGTTGCAGTACTGGCTGTTCATACTACCTTGAGAGATGATTGCAACTTCTTCGAGGTTGTTCATATCATCTAATGAGAAATTAAGGGTGATTGTTGGATGCCAATTCATATCACCAAATGAGACTTAGAGATGATTGTTGCCATTTAGAGGCAATTCATACCATCTGAGAAGAATGGTTATTGTTTATAATGACAGTTCATACCATTGATCTGGAAATGATTACTAACTCTTATGAGTAGTTCATATCATTTGTAAAATATGGTCGGTTGAGCTTGACCTAGTACTGTGAATTGCCAGGCCCACTGGGGCTCTCATCTACAGGTGGCTATCCGGAAGACCGTCGCTGGAACGGTGGTAGACAACGGGACTGATCATCCCCACCCGTCGGTGGAACGGTGTGTGTTGTCAGGCCTTCTAGCTCCCACTTACGAGTGGAAACCCGGAAGACCATTAGCTTTAATGGTGGATGGTACCCGACCACTTGGGCAGAAGATATTATATCTTCATAATGAAACAATGGAAATCATATGTATGATTCGATGACCCTTGAAATATAAAAGTTATGGTTCCATGCTTATAAAGCAATTTGGATTAAATCGATGAACATTTGTTTGGGAAAATTGAATTGGTCCCAATAATTTGAAAGCCTGGTTTTTTCGAGTGGCGTATCGGAAAGTTGGAGCTGGCCTAATGGACCGAAACCCGACCCATTGGAAGCAAAAAAAAAATCTGGTCTTTGACACTCTCTCTATCAGAAATTTTACCATGTCTGAGGATCCCAATAATCAAGTGGTTCAATCTCTGATGAAGCGTGTATATGAACTCTTATATCTCTCAAAGGTGCAAGGCAAGGACTTGTTCACTGATCTTAACCATATTGTGTCTGGCAGAAGACTACCTCCACTCAATAAAATCAAAGCACGTATTATACATGCACAGATAGGAAAATATAAAAAAAGTGTGATTGGGGATTTTCACTGCTGCTAGCCTCAGAAACACTGAACTTAGGAAAACCCTAATTGATGCATGCACTACAGTAAACATTATCCCTATCAAGACACTCAGAGATGTAGGGATTACACATAATGAAGCTGTCCATGTGCCCACTACCATTCAAGATCCTGAAAGAAGGCATGTGAATACCTATGGTTACATTGATCTTGCAATTCAAATGGGCTATGCATGTTCTACAACCAAATTTCACATAAAAAAGGAGGATCTGGGTTATGACATGATCTTATGACGTCCATAGCTGCACAACAACAAGACTGCAACTACTAAGGCACCTTCATTGTCGTACCCACATCAAGTAGACAACCCTGCAACTCACCAGAAGTTTATGGCAAATGACTCTCTTATGTATCTAGAAGAATATCAAGACTTGGCGGCTATGAAGCATGAGCCAGGAGAAAGTGCAACGTCATATGTGGAGAGGTATCATACTCAAGTAAAGCTTACTTAATTCATCTCTTTACCATTCAATGTACCTTACACCGCTTATAACTGGGGACTTGAGTTTGTTGGAAAACTCAACTCTACCTTAGTCAGGCATTATGAATGGATAACCTCACATCTTTAATATTTTACAAAATGGATGAAAAAGACTACTCCTCAAGACCAACATCACACTGAGTCGTTCTTACTCATTTGATGTCCAATCATGGAAAGGAACATCATGGATATTTCCATGTGACAGTACAAAATGTCCACATGTGCCATACAATCACTCTAAGAAAATTCCTACACGCCCATATGTGTCGGATACAAGTGCTAATATAGAGATAAAAGGAAAACCTTACCAACAACGCATATTTAGAGCTAAGCCAGTGAGAGTTAACGCTTTTCAAGTAGGAGACTGGGTTATGAAAGCAGAAAGACGGAATTGTAACTCTAAGACAAGTTCTGACTGGGAAGGACCATTCATGGTTACTAGAGCTTCCATTGGAGGATAATACAGGTTAACTGCTGAAGATGGAAAGTTGGTAGAAGCTGTAATACATGAGAAGTGGCTCAAATCATTTGACGCCTAAAGCTTCCAGGGATATTTGTTTAAAACATTTGTAATCAATTCCTCCAAAAAGTATGCAAGAAATTTGCATTCAATATCAAATTTCTTTTCAGTAATCAAATTTTAATTTTATTAATTCAAAATCCTTGTTGATTCGAAAATCCATACAGACATATCTACCAAATAAACAACTACTTATTCAAATCTAAGCAAAATCAAAACCTAATAAATCTCTTTCATCTCTCAAAACAAAATAACTGTGCTAAGACTAATCAGAAGATGAAGAGTCTGAATCGGAGCATACTCGTCATCACCTTCATCATCAGAGTCGTGTACTCCTTCAGATCTTTCTCCCAAGACTTCTACTTCGAAGTTCTCTTTAAGACCTGCATAAGGATCTTTCCATGATTTCTCTTCAGAAGCCTCATCATCCATATGGTAGATTAAACCTATCTTCTTATCATGATAAACATTTTCATCGCATTCACCTTTGAAATATTCCTGAGCCAATTGTTCAGACTTTATATCTGAAGAGAAAAGTTCAGGCTCGTGTCTTATAGGATCCTAATCAGAGACGTAGTCTTCTGTATTAGAATCAGAGGCCACACCATCATATTGAACAACTCACTCTCGTTGCTCAAACCGTTCAATTCTTGCATTCATCCGGGCATGTTAATCCCGTCGGTAATCTCGGATTTCCCCATCTTCATTCTCTTTCCTTTTCAATTCCTCTTGACACCTGGATTTTTCTTCAGCATTAATCAAGGATATGAAGTCAATAACCCGATTACATGCCATCCTAAAGTTATCAAGAGACTTACCCTGCACAAGCTTTGTAACTTTTCCCAGAAAATTTTCAGGTTCAGGATGAATCTTGTTGGGAGCAACTCTCTTCATTCTTTTGCTTCTACATTTTTTTTCCCTTGTTTGAGGAGTCAGAATCATGATTCCGATCAGAAGCTGTCATTATCTATTCAAAACACGAACAAGGAGATAGTGATTCTAATATCAACGATAAAAAGGAGTACGTGTGAAGAGAAGAGTTACCATGAATTAAACTTACTTAATTAAGACTACTAGTAAGAGCTGCTGCTACAGTTGAAAATTATTCTACTTCTGAAGAACAATAATGAAGCTAGGGTTTGTAAAAGGAAAAATGACAATATTATCATCTATCAAGATACGTTTACATATAAATATATGTATTATATTTGAGACAAAACATGAAACCCTAATTTTATGCTAATCAAACAACACTCGTCTCGCAAAGTAAATGTGGGTCTACTATGACAAGGAAATAGATGGTAACAATTGAACTAGAAGCAAGTGGCGCTGTCAACGTTGAGGTTGGGAAAAACATGAGACTTAACTCACGGGAAAAAAATATCCGCGAATGTTTGTTCACGTAAAAAAGAAGAAGAGAGAAGCAGGTTCTGGTCAAACCCTAGCCTAAACAAAAGTTGGTTGTGAAGTTGATGCTCTTATGCAAATACAAGAAGATTAACAAGTTCACACAAGAAAATTAGGGTTTAGGGATGCTTCTTTTGAGTCAAACAAGAATATGAGAGAAAAATACATAAATAAACTCAATTTAGACTTGTACACTCATGTAGATGAGACAAGACAAAACTTACCTTGTTATCAATGGTTTATTGATGCTATGGAATAGATAATAACAATTTGAGAAAGAAAGCAAGCTTTCTTTTGATCGGTGTGGAGAAAGAGAGAAACAAAACTTCTCTTCTCTATTAAGCAGCTACTCCAAATTCAGAAAGGGAACTGATTCCCTTATGACCGTCCGAATCTATTAAGCAGCTTCAGTTTGTCCATCTACACCAAATCTGACTATCCCGCCCAACTTTTATTACCAGCTTCATTTCCTGGCTTGTCCATCCAAAATCATGCCTTTCTTCATACAGTTTCAATCAAACTTGCGTTCTAGCTTCAATCGAAAGTTTCCTTGTTCAACTACAACTAAGACACACACATTTATCAACTCTATAAGATTCGTATGACCGGCTTTGCTACTTGTGCGTTCAATTTCAGTCAAGCTTGTTTCGTCTAGCTAAGTCTTCAAGCTCATCTATCTTAACTATAACTTGTCTACCTAACTTCTCTCAACTTGTAACTTTTAGCTAATCCACTTTACACGTCTAGCTTTACTCAAAGCTTGAACGTCAAAAAACAAAACAAAAAAAAAAGCACGTGCGTTACAAGATTCACGTTGATAAAACCTTAACTTACCTGGCTACAACAACTAATGGTGGAGAGGATGTCTTCGTGCAACTGAAGTTGATTAACAATGCCTTCAAAAAAAAAACTAGGGTTAAAGACGCAAAATATATATATTAAAGAAGAAGTTTCAAATTTCATCTGTGAGTGATTTACTCACGTAGAAAGGAGAAGATGAAGCAATGCTTGTTACCTTACTATCAACAAATAATGAATGCTCTTGGGTTTTGAATTAATAACGGTGGGGTTAAAAAGAGATGAAAAAGAGAAGCTTCTTGTATAAAATTATAGTCAACAAGAGTAGTAGACGTCTCCTCTTTACATCAAACGGACTTTAAAAAAATAATGAAAAAGACTCCTCCCTCGTCAGTCTGCCTATCCTTTCATTCAACAAAGACACACACGTCTATCAACTCCATCATACTCGTATGACCAGCTTTGCTGCTTACATGATCAACTTCATTTAAAGCCTTCCCATCCAATTGTGGTCACCTGTTCTTCCTAGATTTGTTCAAAGCCTCTTGCAGTCAAGACGTGTTTATTCAGAGTTAGACATGTCTATTCATCTCAACTGCGGGTGGTGTTCATCTGTCTACTATCAAGATAATCTTGTTCGATCAATCCCAATCCTTGTTTACTATGGACCATTATTTATTCATCCAACATAGTCTTCCATCTTGCTTATCTAAAAGTTCAAGGCAACTACTACTCCTCTGGTAATGTCTAACCACTGAACTATCAAATTATATTTTATTTTATTTTCGTCTGATAGACCACCATCTAATGCTTACCACACAACATTGCTCGTTCCTCGCTAAACATGACTTAATGTAGATGTTGGGTTTTTGACAAGGATAAAATAGTAAATTACATCTCAAGACTCGAGTCCGAGAAATACTAAACTTTAAAATCCAGCAAAAGAATTCTTAAGCAGGCGCTTATCCCTGTCCTCTCTCTATATATATGACCAACTACATATATGATTAAAAATTACTAAATGTATTAAACATTCATCACTGTATAAAATCATCAAAAACAAAACTGGTGCTCACTATAACATTCCAGATGTTTTATGATTTTACAGTAAAATCTCAAGCTCCTAGATTGCCCACTAGTATATAGCAATTTGAGTATTATTTTGGTGTCATATTCCACAACTGACATCCAAAAAATTATCCATGTTGATATTTACGCTCAACTGAGCAGTATTGACCTATTAAAATACATGTATAGTGATAGACACATTTATTGCCTAATTTTCTCTCAACTTTTATAGTTTTGGAACTCATTTTGTACTAATATTGTGTTTTTATGTATTTGTAGGTATTTTTGGAAAATAAACATTGTTGGAAAAATTGGCTCGAAAAACTACTAAAGACACCCATAAAAGTTATAAAGGCACCCATGCCTTGGATTACGGGCACCCACCTATTTCAAATCCATAATTTTGGCGGGAATTCTTCTTGGTCAATCTGTGAGAATTTCCTTAGATATCTTCAAGGAGTTCAACAAGATATCCTCTTGCCATTTGTGAGTTGTACACAATTGAGACCCGTATAAAACTAATCTTTCACATTTATCTCTCGAGGAAAGAAAATCAAAGATATCCGATGAATATTACACATTCACGAAAAATTCTCGGCTCGGTTTTGAAAATATCTTATCAAGATTTTGACATAACACCAAATATTACTCTCGATTGTTTAAGGAAACAAAATCAATAATTCTGTTCGGGAGTTAACTGCCATGATGAATCGAGAATGAAGATCAGATCAAAAGAGGAAGAATATTCCCGAGAGAATATTGGGATTAAAAGAGAAGATTTGAGAAGATTTGAAGGGTGGTTGGTTGTTGTAGTATAAATAAGAGAGGTGTATAACAGTTATGGGGGGGGGGGGGGGGGGG
>JAJJMC010027464.1:9933973-10024922 GCA_023531435.1 Papaver californicum | reverse complement strand
CTCAGAGTGAACCGGAGAGATCACAGAAAAAAATTCCAGTAAGAAAAGGTTTCTGCTGGTGAAGAAGAAGGTGAAGAACATAAGGCGCCCAGAAACTGTCGCTGATAGTGTCGCTAACGCAGGCACTGAAGCAGTCTTATTTCAACAGCACCTTAAGTCCGTTCTTTTCTCTTGTTTACTTTTCTTTTCTTCTGTAACGCAGAGAACAGTTCTATGTAACGCTTATAAGCGTATCAAATCTCCTGTGTTATTATTATTTCACCATTAGAAGCACTTTTTGAGCTATGGAATTTAATTTTGAGGGCTTTTCCAATACAATGAGCTAAACCCCATATGCTGAGGTGACAGAGGAAGCCATTGTTTCAATAAGAGTGCCAAAATTCTATTTTAATTAATTTTTGCAATTTCTTTATGATTATTTGCCTTGGTTGAAATTTGATTTAATGATTTTTATTAATCAGTTGTGATTTCTTTAGATGGTACATGCTTTGACCTAGGTTTTATATGTTCCATGATTTTGTTATACAATTGTTATTTTGAAAATCTACTTTTTGCAATATTTTAGAATCAAATTAAATGTAAGAATTGCATGAATATTAACTAGTTTGAACCACTTTAATTGGTAAATGGTGAAATCCATAACCTCAGTATTTGTGAATATCATTTTCATAATTTGTGTATAGTCTACTTAAAGAATTAATTTATTAAATCTAAATTCAGTCTTCACAAGTTCGAGAGTTTGAAACCTTTTCTTACCACTATATTACGAAAACCGCCAATTTTTGGCGCCGCCGACGCGGACTTGTTTTTAGATTTTTTTTTAGGTTTAATTTATTTTAGGATTTATTTTTATTTTTTGTTCTTTTTGACGCTTTGGTATTTTCTATTCTTTTCAGATTTGAAGCGAAACTAAAAAGAAAAGGAGAAAGTGCTATAAAAAGAAAGTAGAGCCAAAGAAGGAAAGAAAAGAGGATTCCAAAAGGAGTGAAGAAGATTTTATTTTTTACATTTATTTTTTTTTATTTTATTTTGTAGTTTTAGTTTTTATTTTTAGAAACTGTATTAGGGTTTGGCTATAATCTTTGTAATTTTCTTCTTTTATTGGACACTTTTGAACTTTGGACTTTATTATTAATTTTTAAACCCTACGGAAGGGTATTTAAATATAAACTGCAACAGGGAAGGACGACAATTACGATATTGTCTCGGCCCCTTGGGTTCGTACACTGACACAAGAGTTGGTGGCCCGAGTCGACTTCAACGGTTCATCGCCCGTCTGGACGGGAGGTAAGACTCTAACCACCTACGAATCCCCTGTCAGTGGGTTTTCTGTATTCCTTCGTAATGCATATATGTTGAGGACTTGAATACGGAGTTTATTTTCTAGTAAAGGGAAAGGACTGGCCATATAAGATAAGGACTCGAATTTCATCACCGTTTCCTTCTTGCCCGCCTTAGGAACACGTTACCCAACGCAAACCTAAACCTAAAATTTGACTAGAAAGAGACCTATAGGGTAACGATCTTATTGGAAAATCATTCAAAAGGACTGTATTAGTTACTTTGTTAGCCTAACTTAAAGTTCAGGAAGATTATTTTAAGTGTATTAGAGCCGCCTTGTAACCCAAGGAAAAGTTGCCAAAGAGGCAGGTTATCAAAGCTCCTTAGAGCTTATCCTGTTTCTATTCGACTTAATCTAATTCGGATCGTTCGGAGAGATTCGCTAAAACTGTAACTAGTTGCCTTTTGGAAGAATAGAAGCTGGTCTAGAAACAATCTAAGTGGAGCCATCATGTTTTTTGTTTGCTAGATTCAATAGGTTTGATTTGGTTGAGTCGGCCTTGCTTGTGTATGTTTAGAACCCCTTCCGGTAGGATTTATTTTTAGAGTTTATTTTTGTACATATTAGGAAGTTTTTGTTAGAAAATGTCGAACTAGTATTATAAGGACCAATACAATGAATATCCGACTGAATTTCAATCTACATTATCCATACTATCAACATGGTGTGGATAGTATTCGGGAACACCACCAACCTTTTGGAGGTTATTTCTCATACCAAGGTGATCCCAATTACTATTCGTACATACACCCGTCTTATGAACATGAAAATGAGCAAAATTCGAGTTCTTTGTCTTGGAGGGATTCTCTAAAGCAGTTGCAAAATAGTCCTCCTTATGAACCTATTATGACTCTAGAAGAATCACTCAAGAAGTTAACTGAGATAACAAATAGTTTTAAATTAAGTGTGTATGGAACAAATAGTCCTCCTTATGAACCTATTATGACTCTAGAAGAATCACTTAAGAAGTTAACTGAGAATACAGATAGGTTTGTGTTAGAGACAAAAGAAAGAATTGCTCAAAATAATCTTAATTGCCAGTACAGTGTTTCCACTTTTACCCTTGATAATAATGATGGATATTTACCTAATTTAGAGGACGAGGATAAAATCGGTAACACTACTTATTTAGACGAGGTTCAAACATCTTCATATTATTATGATGATGAGGATAGTATTGGTGAAGAACTTGAAATATACATGCAGAGTGATCAAGAAATTGTCACTCCAATTATGCTTCATGATGATAGTGTGATCTCTGTTTCAAATCCAAATAATTTTAATGATTATTCACCTATTCAAAAGGAAGAGGATTTGACTAGAGATACCACTATTTTAGACGGTGCAAATTTTTCTTGTTTTGAAGCCCATAATGGTTTAGAGGAACGAGTTTGTCATGAGACTATTGATTTAGAGTTTAACGATTCGAAGACAATAGTCTCTTACGAAGATGATAGACTCTTAGAGAATTCTAATGCGATAGAGGATGATTTGATTCAGGTTGATAGAATAGTTTCCCAGTGGATTTTGTTGTCCTAGACACACAACCTTTTCAGGTCCCAGAGGCTAAAATATCAGTGATCTTAGGTCGTCCCTTTTTAACTACATATAACGTCGTCATCAACTAAGGAAATTGAATAATTAATTTTTCTTTTGGTAACATGACTATTGAACTGAATCTATTTAGTATGAATAGACAACCTTCTTGTAAGATCTATGATTTAGAAAAAGTGAACGTAACTAGTACTTCAGTTCAGAAATCTTTACCAAACACTTTGTTAGAAGATCCATTAGAGAAATTCCTAGCCCTCTTTGGGTTTGATGTTGACGATGATAGTGTTATTAATGAGGTGAATAATTTGTTAGATTCTGCACCTTTGATGAACACTTATAATATATGGAAAGAAAGTTTGAACTTCTACCAGTTTATAAGTCTACCTTATTTCCTTCTATATAGGAAGTTGAATGTTGTTCTGACCTTAAGGACCCTAGAATCTAACCAACAGTTTTTAGTTCATATGAGAGTAATAGCCACCCTAAGTTTGGGGGTACCGATGATTCTTGTGATTGTCAAGTATCCCTGCTTAAAGTCCCTAACTTGGGACTTGACGTTTGCACCTCAACCATTTTTCAAGATCATTTTCAAAATAGATTCTCTGAGCCTGTTGGTGTCCAAAAAGAAGTCCAGTTGTTAGAAAACCATCCTCTGGTCGATGTGGTTCACCTAGGCAATAATACCAAGATTGACTTTGTTTTCCCACCAAAATATTTTCTTCCATATGTGGGAACGTTAGAATTTCAAATGTGTCAGTTATTAAGTTTTGAGACTAAGCCTAATTACTTTAGGAGATTAAAATCGACACATTTGCTTAAGAATGACTACCATTTTAAGATTAGTCAACTGTGTGGGTCAAATCTGATTGACTTTGAGGATCCACAATTATTCAGGTTATTATTATGTGCCTTAAGTTTATTATTTGAGTTTTTCCAGACTCTACAACCTGATCCCTCGGATCCTACCTATGGGGAAATTCAGCTTAAAGTGATTTATCTAGACCCTTTCATAGAGCCCGAACCTGAACCTCAGTTAGATGTAGTTGTCTTAAACAATACACTAGATAGGGATAAGGTTGTACTCTGTTTATACACTTTTTGGGTCTGCTGCAGTTTCCTTCTATTTTGGATAGTATTGTTTTATTCAGAAGACCCACAGTTGTTCCGACTATTGCTCTATGATTTTATGAGGTGACTAATTCTTTCTTAGTCTGGCTGAATACTTTAAACTTAGCACTTCTTGGGAGGTAACCCATGCTCGTGCGACACGGTAATATCTTTCTTTAACTCTTTTCCTTCGATTGGTAACAATTTTTCCTTGTTCATATATTTAATAATTCATCTTTAGAACATTGAGGCCAATGTTAGATTTAAATTTGGGGGTAAGGGATAAACTTTTAGTGAAATATGAAACTCTAAAGTCTAAAAACTTGTTAACAATTCAGGATAATACTAACCATTCTAGGTAGATGGAAACTTAACTCTTTTTCTATAGGAATTGGTGTGCATAGTTAAATGGTATATTCATAAAAGGATGCCTAACTCAGGTGTTAGAAATAACATGATAGTTGTCACCATATCTCGGAGTCTATCTCGACCATATCACCTTCTGTTTTTATTATTGCAATTTTTGTGTTTCTCTAAGTGATTTGGTGGGGCACCAATATCGAATTGTTATCGCTTTCAGGATGAAGTTGATTATTTTAGATCAAGCCCCATTATTGTATTATTTAGATCATTAGATTAAAAAAAAATAAAAAAATAAAAAAATAAAATCGAGTATTGACACTTTGATAACAATATGTGTGTGTTCTCCCTGTCTCAGTCGCCTAAGAAAGCGTGGAATGCAGGATCCATGAGAACTATCATGTAATCTGCTGAAAAGGATCATGCACTTAGATTCAAAAGATCTAATAATGTTGTCAATATAAAGATAATTATTTTATTTTCAATAAATCGACCGCTGGGGCCCTTGTATATACCAGTTGAGTTGATATTGTTATAAGGATTAAGCCCAGTGGGAGCGTATCTCAATCCATTAGGGTTCATCCTGGCAGTGACCTTTAGACATATATGGGAAACACCGTTCACCTTAGTCAATATGTGCAAACTTCATCTTGTCCACATCCATCTTCTAAATCTTTTTATGTGATTGTACTTTGATAGATTCCGAGTATTATGGTTGATCGACTATCTAAGTAGAGTTTTGAATTCTTGTATGAATTTAGTGCGTTGAGTGAAAACTCGTGTACATCAATTGGACTCATATAAAGTAATGATTCACATAGCCGAAGAATTTAGTATGCCAACTAAATAGCTTGTTTAGTGTCTATTGATAGACACGTTTTCGTGTCTAATTTGTCATTAATTTGTTCATTGCTAGAGCTTGATTTTGTGCTAATAGTGTGATTTTATGTAACTGCAGATACTTTGGTGGAATAAATAAATATGAAAAAAGTGGGCTTAAAAGTGCTAGAAACACCCTTATCAAAAGTGTTAAAGGCACCCGAGATTTTGTTAAAGGCACCCTCCCATTGATTAAGGCACCCATACTTTGGATTTGGGGCACCCATGCCCAAATTCAAAGTAAAATGCAATGGCGGGAAAATTTGATTATATTCTGTTGAGATTCTGGGTATAGTTTTTACGTGATTTTTTGGGCTAAAAATCATAAAGAATGATTTCCATGATCATTTCATACAGAAGATGCGTGAAAATCAGAAGAGAAATCAATCAAAGCATGATTCCAGGAAAATCTCGTTTTTCTCTCTCTCGAGGAAGATATTCTCGGAAATTATTTGAATGGGAGAATATCTTCCCATAAATAGTATCTCATCACCAGTTATTGCCAGAAGAGAGGATGAAAAGATACTCAGAGATACAGAGAATAGAATCGCATCAGAAATTGAAAAAAAAATCCATCGGGTATCATTTTCCTGTGAATGAAAATATCTGGAGATTTTTGATGTTTTGAAGTATAAAAAGAGGCGTCGAATCATCAGAGAGGTGAGGAAGCTTAGGGTAAGGTTCATAGAGGCATAGAAGCTCGAAAAATCAATCGAGAGATTCTGCTGCTGCTGGTGCACGAAGAACAGGAAACGGCGACGGCAGCTTCAACCGAAAGGCGACGGAATCTTCATCCAGTTTGTAACAAAATCTTCATCCTGTTTGCAACGATTAATTCAAATCAACAACATTTGTTCTTCAGACCCTCTGTAACAGTGAATCTGTAACGCATATAATCGTTTATAATTCACTGTTTTCTCTATTTTTCTCATTTTTAATCATTTGTGAACATTTTGAGAATTGAATTGTAACTCTGAGCAAATGAAAAATATGAGGAGCTAAACCCCATCTCTGAGGCGACGGTGGAAGCTACTTTTTCCAAAATTATGTGGTAATGTTTATTTAATTAATTTATGCAATTATTTTATGATTGTCTGCCTTAATTAACAATTGATTTAATAATTTTTATAGAGCAATTGTGATTTCGTTAGATGGTTTATGCTTTGCCTAGGGTTTAGATATCCATGCTTTTGTTATACAATTGCTGTTTTAAGAATTTACTTATTGCAATATTTAGAATCGAATTAAAAGTTAAAATTGCATAATTATAATTATTGAATTTAATCGTTATAAAAATTGGAAAAATAGTGGAAACCTAACCTCAGTTTTCTCTCAACTTTGTTGTGAATATTATTTTCATATTTTGTGTTATATTTTTAGTTTAAAATTATTTTATTAAAATCTAAAATCAGTCTTCACAAGTTCGAGAAACAAACCCGTTTTTACCACTATCTAAAATTACATCATCTATCCTTAATCGTTCACAGGTAGTTAGGGTTTGGAGTAAAGGTTTTGTGGGTACACCTCTTGTAAACCCTCACGAGACTAAAACTTGTCCGATAGGGACACCTATGGGTTTAAAGGCTTATTACACACGCTAAGTGAAATACGCTAAGTGCAATCGCGATGCCTGCGAAAGTGAGTTAGGATTTATTTTCTAGATTAGAATTGCTCGAGTACTAGCAAATAATAAGTTTGGGGGTATTTGATGGACACATTTATATGTCTAATTTTCTCTTAACTTTTATAGTGTTGGAACTCATTTTGTACTAATATTGTGTTTTTATGTATTTGTAGATATTTTTAGAAAATAAACAGTGTTGGAAAAATTGGCTCGAAAAACTACTAAAGGCACCCATGATTTGGATTACGGGCACCCACCTGTTTCAAATCCATAATTTAGGCGGGAATTCTTCTTGGTCAATCTGTGAGAATTTCGTTAGATATTCCCAAGAGAATATTAGGATTAAAAGAGAAGATTTGAGAAGATTTGAAGGGTGGTTGGTTGTTGTAGTATAAATAGGAGAGGTGTATAAGAGTTATGGGGGGCTGGAGAGCTCAGAGTGAGCCGGAGATATCACAGAAAAAAATTCCAGGAAGAAAAGCTTTCTGCTGGTGAAGAAGAAGGTGAAGAACATAAGGCTCCAAGAAACTGCCGCTGATAGTGTCGCTTATAGTGTCGCTAACGCAGACACTGAAGCAGTCTATTTCAACAACACCTTAAGTCCGTTCTTTTCTCCTGTTTACTTTTCTTTCTTCTGTAACGCAGAGAACCTTCTCTGTAACGCTTATAAGCGTATCAAATCTCATGTGTTACTATTATTTCACCATTGGAAGCACTTTTTGATCTATGGAGTTTATTTTGAGGGCTTTTCCAATACAATGAGCTAAACCCCATATGCTGAGGTGATGGAGGAAGCCATTGTTTCAATAAGAGTGGTATAATTCTATTTTAATTAATTTTTGCAATTTCTTTATGATTATTAGCCTTAGTTGAAATCTGATTTAATAATTTTTGTTAAGCAGTTGTGATTTCGTTAGATGGTACATGCTTTGACCTAGGTTTTAGATGTTCCATGCTTTTGTTATACAATTCTTATTTTGAAAATCTACTTTTTGCAATATTTTAAAATCAAATTAAATGTAAGAATTGCATGAATATTAACTAGTTTGAACCACTTTAATTGGTTAATGGTGAAATCTATAACCTCAGTATTTGTGAATATCATTTTCATAATTTGTGTATAGTCTAGTTAAAAAATTAATTTATTAAATCTAAATTCAGTCTTCACAAGTTCGAGAGTTTGAAACCTTTTCTTACCACTATATTACGAAAACCGCCATATAGCTTAATACAAGAGATTATATATGAATCTATTCAATTAAAATACCACATTTGTACTTAGATTCAAAGTTAAAATTGTGTCAGACACAATTTCAAAGCTTCTACTAGCTAACAACTCAATCTCAGTCACATTAATCCTTGCTTAAAGAGACAACTAATGTGAATGAGTGAAAAGAATTCAAGTTAGGGTTTTCAAAACGCTTGAAAATAAGTTCACAACACTTATAAGTGTGTCAAAAAGTACTTCCAAACCCTAATTATCGTTTTCAAACCCTAATTGGGGAAATGGATTCACAACACTTATAAGCGTGTCAAAAAGTACTATCAAACCCTAATTTGAGAAAGGGAAATTCCCTAACCCTAATTCCTAGACGTGTACGCCTTGCTTTGCTTGTGCATTTTGTTTTTGCAACAAAGCTTGCACGTCCCTACTCAAAATCCAAGCATGGGCGTCATGCTTCTCTCCAAGTTTGGTGTTTTACTATTTTACCCTCAACAAGTGAAGCTTTGATCAAAGAGTAAAACAAAAGCTGCTTACTTCTTGAAAAATTTGATATTTTACTATTTTCCCCCCGACATGTGAGGCTGAGCATAAGAGTAAATGTGAGATTCTTCCTTTATGGCCAAACCTGATGTGAACGTCTTTCCTCATGCTCAAATTAGGCGTTTTGACTACTGCTTCTCAGCATATAAGCTTCACACCCTAATTAATACCTACAAACGCTAATTTCAAAGAGGGAGGCATCTCTACCTCTTTTTCCTTCCAACATATGCACATTATATAGAGAGCTAAACTCACGTGATTTTTCTCTAAGAAAAAACTCGTATGTCTTCACTCAGAAACCAAGCTCACACGTTTTGCTTCTTGTCAAAATTAGAATTTTTACTCTTTTACTCTCAATGTGTGAGTCTGAGTACAAAGAGCAAAACATGAGACATCTTGCTTCTGGACCAAAGCTTGGCGCCTTTCCCTTTTCTTTTCACGTGAACATCTTGGTTTGGTGACCTTCTCTTCTTTTCACGTGAATATCTCGACTTGACAAATTAGGTTTTGACAATCTTCAAAATCCTAAGCGATACTAGACCTCTTACACATATATTTTCGTATGTGGCCTCACATACAATTTTTAATGCCCAACAACATATACTTATTTTTACGAAATAGTCATTTCAATGCAAAATTGACTAAGATGGACACAATGTTCCTTATGCACAAATAAATACATGTTTATTTTATTTTAGCAAGACAGACTCATCAGTCTAGTCAAGCAAGACAAGCTCATCAGTTGAGTCAAGCAAGACAAGTTCATCAGTCTAGTCAAGCAAGACAAGTCTCTAATCAAAAGACTAAGTAAGTCTCATTCGACTTAATATTGTTAGTAGTACTTAATAATACAAAATTTACATGAGACATCAAATGTCATAAATGAGGAGATATTCAGTAGGGTATTGGTCTGATGGTCTATAACATGTGGTGCAGTAGTGAACCTACTCAAGATAAATTCTGGAAAGTTCGATCAGCAGTTGAGTAAAGGAGTGTAAGTTGATTAACCGACCGTTCATCCTTAATCGAAGTGGAGAGTAGTTGTCAACACCTTATCCACCTTCTCTACTTTTCCACCAATCAACCATCGATACTTTCTTCCAGAGAAGAGGTCAGGTGGTTACAATAGCTATGATATAAATAGATTCTCAATCTATATAACAAGGAAGAAGTTGGCATTGAACAACCAGTCTGAAACAAATCACAAATTGAACTCGAGCATTCAACCTTCTCACAAAGAGAATTATTCATATCTATTTACACCAACCATATCTCACAGAGTCTGATACTCTCACCTCAACCTTCTCTTGCTTCCCTCACTAAGACCAACCCTTCTCCTTCCCATTTTTGTGATTAAAGCAAGACTGGAACGACCATTGCTTGGTTTAGGCCAGGATTGTACAGATTGATCTCTCGAATCTAAAGAAAGTACTTCAACAATATAAATTTTTAAGGATTGACAAATTATCACCTGCTCACCCCAGTTTTTCCTAAATTGCCCTTTAATTCACTTCTTCCTCACAAACAGATAGTTATCCAGTAATCTGTAATCCAACCTAGAGTAATGAATTTTATAAATTTACGAACCGATAATTTTAGGGTGCAGTCATCATGGAAATACTTGTAAATAAATTCCAATTATTTTTTTCATATTTTAGATTTTTGATATTCCATTTAATTACTAACAAAGTTAATGTTTGTTTGTTGTAAAAGAAACTCGCACAAATTAACGTCTCTCAACTTAAAGGAAGATAATTTGAATTTGATGAAAGCTACCAGTATTTGAAGAAAAAGTTCCCTGTATTTGAGGTTATGCTTCTTTTTGAAAGCTTCTACATCAATGTGCCTCCAGTTGTTGTCATCCCTTATACCCCTTTTATTTTTCTGCGACACAGAAGAAATCGGGCGCTTGCTAGTACCAGTATCTACGGGGACTTTCATGGACGCATAATTCTTGGTCGTCGCATGAGTTTTATCAGGAGCAACGAATCAGATATTTTGTGCAACTAATGTGACTTTGCTAAGCATGGAATAATTAACAGAGAGTGAAAATTTCCCAGACACGGAAGGCTTGTTGACCTAGTAACGAGAAGCTTACTTTTCCATGGCATGCTCAGGAGGAAGCTTGTGCGGGATATTGTTTCCTCGTGAAGACATTTTTTTATTTTCTCTGTAGATACACAAAAAAGCCCTAGGAAGATCAATCGTGTAAAAATTCATATCAGGAATGGAGTTATAAAGAAGAATAGGGGCAAGTATATATATTATGGGTATGCATCTTGTTATTCATCATAACCCTAGCAAATAACAAATACACAAATAAACACATGAGTGGAGCAATAAATTTAGGAAAGTAATGATTGAAAGAAGATTCAGAAACAATCAAGGACCGATAAAATAAAAGTAACAAACAATTAACAAATGGATGCAATCAAAACATCACGAAATAAAGAATGGAGGTTCCGATAATCATAGGAAACAAATCATTAAGAACCATCAAATCAGCGAAAACTCAACATATAAGACCTTATTCTCGATGAAATCATCAAAGAAAATTAAGAAAGGAAAAAAGTTTCCCCAACAAAATGATGCAGAATTGTTCAGAAAGGAGAAAAGTGAAAGTTCATGTATTTATCCTCCCCCTCCCCCTTTTTTTAATACAAAGTTGAAAAGTTTTGAATTAAAAATGTCTCATGAACCTAGGGGGTGTTATTGCAAACGTGTGGAAAATGGGAAGACGTGGGATTTTTCTTTCCATCCTACCTCTGGTAGAATACGAAAGGAAGATTCAAAATGGACAAACAGATGTGGTCTTCACTGATATTGATTAGATGTTACAAAGAGACAGTTGTTTGGCATGGGATAAGGCTACCTACCCATCTTTAAATGCGACAAACATCACATGGCTAACAATGAGTGGACCAACAAAGTGGAGGACACACAACGCATAAGCTACCTGCATCAATGCAGCATAAAGCGCAGCCAGTAGAGAAGTTACCCACAGTACAAGGTGCGATGAAGTGCTTGACATCTAAGAAATGAGCGGGACCCATATAGAACTCTATAGATACTCAGCTCCACCAAGAAATTAATTAGGGGTTGGAAAACTGAAGGAAAGAAGGTAAAAGAGAGAACCATATATACTTATAATCTTTTCCCTTTTCATTCACAAGAGTTATTTGACTTTGCTAGATTCATTGTAACACTTTCTTAATCATAGTGAAACCTAAACTCAATACCCTGTGGAGTAGGTATGGTAAACCCCGTAAATATTTGTGTTTATTATATTTACACACTTACAATCTTGCACTTTATATTTATCTCATCGTACTGCATATTCGCTGTCTTTTTTATCGTGCATTTATGAATACGAGCATTGGTTGTGACCATCAGATCTAATACGTAATCTTTAGTGTTCAAAAGGATTATGTAGCTCTATCCTTTGCATCAGCAGCATAGTCAACTTCTTGAAGCATGCAACATTGTTTGCAACATTTAAGGTGACAATTGTTTAAACCAATTAGCGCAGCGTCATAGCTCTTAGTTTCTATAGATGCATAATACTTGTTTGGATGTTCAATTTAGGTTCCCGGGAATGAAAACACTTCTACTCTGGTCCAGCCCACTGAAAACATTGCTCATATTGATCCCACTGTAAATTACCCGTCACCCGAGTTTTTAATACTCCGTATTGGCATCTACAGGTCCCATTCTTATTATAATAGTAGAGGCCTCAACTGGTGAAGGGGATAATGCATCTCTATTGTTAGAATCAAAAACATAATCAAGTTCTTGAAGCACATGCAACATCATTTGCAACAATTAAGGTGACAATTGTTTCAACCAATTATCACGGCTTCATAACCCTTAGTTTGCATAGTCATAATACTTTTATGTATATTCAATCTAGGTTCCTGGGAATGGAAATACTTATACCCGGGTGCAGCCCACTAGAGAGCATCACTCATATTGATCCAACTACAAATTAGCTGTCACATGAGTTTCTAATACCCCTCGTTCTTATTATTTTAATATTTTATGTTTTTCATTCTTATAATTTTACCTGGATAATTTAAGACCTACTAAATTTTGTTTCCACCTAGATAAAAGGATAAGGGGTGTCTAGAAAGGGAAAAACTACTAAATTACCCTCACTATTTAAAATTATGTTCATATCCTTATTCATAATACTTCCAATCTATTTTCATTTCTCTCAAAATCGATCACAAATTGGAAGAACAAGACAGGTGCGCAAAGATGGATCCAAGACCAAATGAAACTTGTCTAAATCTAGGAATTCTTAGCTCTATCTTGTAGAGAATGAAAAGATGAGTTCAACACAAAAAGAATAAAATCATTCCGACGTCGGACAAAGAAGTTATGAGCAAAGAGATTTTTTTTTCCTAAAAAACTCTTGAATTTGAGTTTTTTCTATAATCGGTACAATGCGAAACCTTATCCACCAATTATGGATGTGTTTTAATTTTTTTTAATCAACCGACACTTGTAGAGGATTGTTTCCGCCGAATGTGATCAATCGACCATAAAAATGAAGAGCGTATGTCGATTACGGATTGATGTTCTTCATGGATCAAGAATATCAAAAACAATCGGCCATAAAAATGAAGAACATATGTCAATTGTTGATTGATGCTATTCATAGACTAAGAATATCAAGAACAATCGACCATCGTGTAAGTGCCATATCGGTCGATTTTTCTTAAACCCAACTTTTTTTTTTAATTTTGAAATTTTAAAACCAATTTTTTTTAAGATTTTCATGTTTTGATGATAAATCAATACTTCTTAATTTCACATCTAACCCAATTATTTTTCTACTAATTATACTAATTAATACTAATTAATTTAGAACAAATTAATCATTAATAAATAATTGAATAAGAGGTTTTTTATTTTACTTCAAAATATTTCTTCAAATTAGCTAGGAAATTTTAAGATGTATCACAACCTATTTCTTGAAAAGATAATATATTAATAACATATACCATTTGGCATTAGGTGTTCACTTTGCAAGCTCATATTAAGAGCAGCCAGAGTGAATTCCAATTGACTTGAATTTGCGAAATCTTAGTCTGAATATAGATTTTAATTTCGGAATTCAAGAATTCTTTTTAAGGCGAGTCTAGCATTTTGTCACACTTTATCTAAATAATGGAGTTTAGATCCCAACAACAGACTTTAAAACATGTTTTAGAAATGAAAAATGGTATTAGAATGCGTCTTGTATGTACAAATGTATCAATCAACATTAACAACGTGACTCATAGTCATATTAAGCCAAGTAACAGTTTCTTAGAATCTTATTCATGACCCTCTTGGTCAAATAAATTCAAGACAAAATTGGCATTTTTGACTGTAGATATGGGTGAAACAAAATAGTAAACAAGTCCATAAGACGGAGAAAAAGACCTTTTCCCTCGTGGGAGTGAATCACTAAACAATCATTATAATTGTTGTTGTTTTTGGAAGACGCGGCTTTATTAGTTACTTTCAGTCCATTATAGAACTTGATTAGAAATTCAAAGTCAAACTAGCGTAGATAAGGTTGTATACTCGGTACCATTACTTTACTGCTCTGCATATATATATATCCACTTGGTCTTTTTCAAACACATCAATTCTCCTCCCATCCTCTCATCTCGTATTGATCCAACTGTTGCTCCTCTTTCAGTAGTTTGCCTCCTACAATTCCTTCTTTTTCTCTAGAGTTAGAATTACAAAATCTTACAACCAGGAAATAAATCCATGGGATTTTTCAGCATCATCATGGAAGCTAGTAAAATTTCATTCATATGGAAGAAACTATTTTTCCGTATCACCGTAGGTATACTTTTGCCTCTAGCTGCCCTTAACTTAAATGAAATCCAAATTAGTCACTTCATCCAAACCAAGACTTACCAAAACAACGAAAATATCAGACGCCTTGCTTTGAGTATAACGCAATTTATCTACGCATTGGCTTTAGTGTTCTTTACTCTGTATTCAAATTCTATTGTGGTTTATACCGTTGCTTGTTTCTATACCTCCAAAGATACTACCTTCAAGAATGTTAGCGGGACATTTAGGAAGGTATGGGGGAGGCTTAGTGTAATTTTCTTGTGGTATTTACTCATCATGGTCGTGTACTTGAGTGTGGCTATTGGCTTGTTAATTTGGTTTTCGACCACGAATGGTGAAGTGAGAAATAAATTAGCTATAACTCTTCTAGTTTTATCAGTATTTTATTTTATTGGATTGGTTTACATAACCCTCATTTATAACGTCGCGACAGTAGTTTGTGTATTGGAAAAGGATTATGGTAGAAAAGCCTTTGGAAGGAGTATGAAATTGATCAAGGGTAATCTATGGGTTTCTTTTTTTGTCTATCTTATTCTTGATATCGCATTTAGTGGTATACTGGTTGCATACTTCTTGCTGGTGGTTAATGGAAACAAATTGAGGTTAGTGGGGAAAGTATTTGTGGCAATAGTCTGTTATTTGTTGATGACTATTTTACTTCATTTCTATTTTGTTATTCAAACGGTGATCTATTTCAAGTGCAAGTCTTACCATAACGAGAACATATCAGATGTTGCACGTCACTTAGAAGATTTTTATGTGCCATTAGTTAAGGAAAATGACGCAGAACGAGTATCCGTTTGATGGATCTGTAAGATTGTCTTCAAGTGATGTTTGTAAAATTGTTGGATGATTTGATTATTCGTTGCACCGTAACAATACGTAGGTGTCTTCGGTTCTTTTTTAGAAGTTAAACTGTAAACAAACAATTATAATTTATAAGTAAGAGTGTAAGACTAATGTGATTATATTCTGATCTTCTTTATTTAATTTGTCACGATTATCTTTATCTTTTTTTCCCTTTTACAAACCAGCTATACGGTATATAAGTCTATTCTCTTCTTCTTCCATTTATTATGGGCTCGAGTTTTGTTTTTCAGGCTCCAAGACATTCTCTCCATCAACAAAATTAATTTGCCAATTCTATTTTATTTACCTTTTTTTTATTCAAAAATAAAATTCATTAATTCACATTAAAACTATTATCAAAACATAATTAACTCTCTAAAACATTAAGTGGCTTATCATACCAAGTCTTTGATATTTTATGCCTTCTACAGAACTTAGCAAACACATCCGCTGCCTTATTACTCTCTCTACTATTAAATTCACAATTCCAATTTCTAATGGATCCTAACAACTCCAAAGAATCAAACAAAATATCTTCATTCTCCCAAGTAATTATAACTACAGACTTGTTGATATAGCCCGTAATATTCTTTGAGTCTGTCTCGATGATAACACCGGACAAACTAAGTTCTCTGCACCACTTGACAGCCTCCATGAAAACATAACACTCAGCCTGCTCCGAGTGCAAGACCTCTGCCAATTTTTAGTTCTACATCCCCACCATGTTCCTGCATGATCACACAATATTAGTCCAATACCCCAGAGTTATTACTCTTAAGATATGATGCATCACAATTTAGTTTTAAGGAATATAATGGTGGTGGTTTCCAGGATATAATCCTAGTTGCATGTAACTGCGCAAACGAGATGTTATTAATGGCGCCTCTTAACAGAATTCTATTAAGGTATTCTGCCATGTCGATAGCTCTATTAGCTACTCGTTTATGATCTGTCTTTTTGTGCTCGAAAATACACTCACACCTCTCCTTTCAAATACACCAACAGTCCATCGTTGTCAGGTTAAGCCATTCTCCATTTCTGTTTTGTTGCTTGTCATAATGTAACCATTATGACATCCGATAATCTTTTTAGGGCTTTGAGCCCTAGCCTAACCCAATAAAAATATAAACTAAAAAAAACAACTAAATAAGTTATCCCTTATAAGTTCTAGGGTACATGATTAGTAGATGCAGCGGAGAAGTCTAGAAAATTTCTAGCATGTGTGCCCCGTTGGGGACATGAGCAGCCAGGGGTCTTTTGTCCTTTTTAGAAAATTTATAAAACAAACTCAATTTACAGACAATATTCGTGTGATTCCACCATATTTCCTTTCCATCTACAACTTCTACAAATGATTTTCTGGAACATCTCTAGCAAGAGGAAACTTTGTTTTCAACCAAACTTACTCTTCGGTTTTGGCTACGAAGGTTGGATTGCATTCAGGTAGGTTTTTTTTTTTTTTCCTTTCAACTATGGGTTTTAATGGTGTTAATTGATTTAGTTAACGAATGTTTAATTCGAATATTACTTTGATAATTTGTGATTTCTGCAAACCAATGTATGGGTATCTGCAATTTTATATAATCGTTTTGTTTAGTTATTTCTTTAGTTGAATTCCTTGGTCTTTATCTCATTCTTTTTGCTACTTTTCTTTCAACTTCCTGATAATGTGTAGCATTTTCAAAACTATATCTTTCATGCAATTGAGTAACTGATTCTTTTTAGAATGTTTGATAACCATGAACTTAATTTATTTCAGTCCATAAACTTTCTTCACATTTTCCCTGATCTTGTACAACAACAAATTTGGTTTGAATTCTCATTGTTTCTTTGTATTATCCCTTGCTTTCGAAATGCGCATCATCATGTATATTACAAATAATTTTATGAAAACTATGGAGGTTATGATGCCATTTACTTCCTAATTTCCATCTTAAATCAATTCTTCATTTGAGTCTTAAAACTACCCTATCAACTGTTTGTAAAAATGACCAAATGAATTTACCCTGTTATTCTAACTCCATGCATGTCACTAGTTTTTGATATATACATACAAGAGTAACCGTAATTGTGCATTAGTTGCCGTTCTTCGTAAAACCACCGTTTTCAGTTTGGTACACTACCCTCTGGAACTGTTTGAACTTGATACCATTTTGGTTATATTATCTCAAGTTTTACCTTTGGTATCTTTCTTGATCCATACATTTCCCTCTTGTACTTCTCCCTTCTTACTCATCTGGTTTCTCATAAATCAAATTTCAAAAATGACAACAGTGTGTCATGCATACAAGCAATACTATTTGTTTCCAATTTATGGTTTGTCGGTTAATCTCTCTTCTTCCAGTTTCCATCTAATGCTACTGTCCACATATACATCAATTTGGTTATTATTTTATGTTCTAAACTCTTCCTTTGATTTTAATATATTGAATTTAGTGTTTTTTATATAAAGAAATTTAAGATCAACTCCCATATTTGTGTCGTATGATTTCTCTTTAATTCGTGTCTTGGTACGGATTTTCAAGGCCAACGTGATCTTGTCGTATGATTTCTCTTTAATTCGTGTCTTGGTACGGATTTTCAAGGTCAACGTGATCTTGTTTTACTACTTTACTTCTAACAATAAAAGAAACATTTTTTACCTCATTCTAAAATGTATTGCTATACTATGAAAACCTTTGCTTCACATTTTCTTTTATGTCCAATCAATCTCCTGCTTCGTTACTAAATGTGCATGCCTTTGTTAAGACTCTTTTGGAATGAGAAATGTGTATGCTATCAACTAGAAGCATTTCTCTTTTTATGGCTTTTGTTTTGTTATAATCTTCATGGTGTGTAGACTGTACTTTGCTTTTGGAGCGGGGTTTTGGTAAGTTGCGGCATTGCTGCCATTAACTTTTGTAAATTGGTTACGGTTTTAGAAAATATTATTTTACTTGAGAATTCATTTGCGATCTTCTCCAGTAAGAACTATAAAACTTTATTTTAGGATTGTCAGGCCTTAATTGATCCCACCACCTCGGTGGTTACCCGAAAGATCGTTTGAAAAAAGTGCATTTCTCTCTATAAGAAGGGTGCCTTCCGAGGTGTGAAGTGGGAGAGAAGGGATGTCATAATTGGGGTTCTGAATAAAACGATGACCGGATGAAACCAAGAAATAACCCCTCACGTGTGAAATTTATAGAAGATCTCCTTTAAGATCAAACAATTCCATCGAACTGAGTATGATTGTATGTGTGATAGCATCTACTATACCAGGAATATCAAGGAACTCAATTAGTGCAATTGCTCAGAATACCCTTTTTTAGCTTCTAGGGTCTATTTCTTAGTTCAAGATCCCTCTTACTAAATGGAATCAAAGAATTTTACCCGACTATCTTGACGATGGCTACAACCATACAAATAGTAGAGTAAATTTAATTGCGGATCTTATTTCTCTGTTTTGAATTGTAATTGTGTAAGGATTTCCTTCTCTACTTAATTATTATTGCTGCTCCTCGTTTACTCATTTATATTTTATGTCGATATTATCATTTTTCTGCTGTAACCTCTACTGGGCTATGGCTCACCCCGTTTGGTTTGTTTTCCACAGAGTACGAAGCGAGGTTGAGGCAGTAAGCTTAAGAAAAGCTTGCGGCATGAAGCGTTTGAGCAAAAGTTAGTATTTTTACTTGTCTTTAATGTGTATATCACGGAGAGATCTGGGGTAGTCTTTTATTGCTTTTTACCCATGCTTTTGTCGTATTTTTGATGTGTACATGTTGATGGGATTCTATGCAAAGTATTTTACATTGTATCGAAACTCAGTTTTATCGTTAACGAAGAGTCTAAATTTCGGTGCATACAGCTTGTAAAATGCATTTTGTTGTTTATTTTTTATGTATTGCAGAACCCCTTATATATATTATGATCCTTGGGATTTCTACTTATACCTATATTACTAAGTTTTTAAGATGTTATCGAAGTCAGCGGTGGTGGCATATGTCGTTTAATATGTTGAAAATGTACCTTGTGCTTTAACTTTATAAATGAATTGTGTTTTTATATCTACGACTCTACTGTATATCTGCTGTGTTTTTACTGCATTTTTCTTCACTCTTGAATTTGTTTAGTTTGGACACATGAATTCTTAAGTGTAGTGATTTTTCCTATGTACTTAAACTGTTCTCGGACTAAGTATTATTATTCTGCTAGCAAGTTAAGTCTCTTGCTAACTGAGATTCAAATTTGATAAGTCTTTGTTATATTTTAATAGATTTTCATTCGTTTGTCTATATTACGTACTACCTTGGGACTCGTTTATACTAAAACTAGATTTATGTACTTAGCCACTATGTGTATCACACGTTGGTTGTATTGACCTGGTAATAAAATGGTTTTTAGTTTAAGTTAGAAATCATGTTTTTGTTTTATCTTACTTGGTTCTCAAACAAGTGAGATACTTTTTTGTCTTTTAAGTTTAAATTTCATATTTACGTTTGAATAATTTGAAGAATATTGTTGTTTGACTTAACTTTCAAATTTGATGTGCACTAAATAAGTTTTTGTAACATGATGTGTTGAGAATTAAATGCATACATTTTATTCCATTTCGATTCCGAGTGATTTTCATTTCTTGTTTCCATTTTGTTGTTGGTCTACGACACCCATTATTGCTTGATTTCTTAAATGAATGTATATTTTATTTTTTTGAGTAACATATAGGGGGTTTAGTCTTGCTAGATGGGTTGAAATCCAACCCATTAGAAAATAAATTTTCCGGTCAGTCACAACCGTTCTTCAAAGGTAGCAGTTATATAAATATTATTGCAAGAACTACCCAGGATTGTACTTCCACCAGGCATCGCCATCCACACAGCTCTAGAAAAAGGACATGCAAATGGAATGTGCACAGTATCCTCATCTGATTACATAGTTGACAAGACTGATTCCTATAAGCACAGACCCTAGCCAATCTGACTTTCGTAGGCAGAATGTCCGAGAGGCATTTCCAAAAGAAGTACTTAACTCTTGGCCAAATAGTGATATCCCAGAAATTTTTCCATCACATGCTTGTTCCTTGAATCTTAGTAAAAACTTGAATATTTCCAAGACTTAAGTCGAACAATTTGTTATGGGCATATTTTAAGGTAAAACCTCCATGTTTTGTGAGCTTCCAAACTAATATGTCCTGAGCATGTCAAAGAAGTCTCATCTTCAAAATCAAATGTGCAGTATTGGTATCGAACATAGAATGAACTAGTTGAGTATTCCATGTGTTATTTTCATCGTCAATAAGCTCACTAACCAAGTATGATTCCATGCGAGACTGCTACTTCAAAGTTGTTGTGGTAGATGATCAAGACCTCTAACCCAAGTGTCCGACCAGATTCTGATGTGTTGTTCATTGCCAACTCTCCAAAAACTATGCTCTTTGGTGAAATCTACATTTCGATGAATCCTCTTCCGGCCCAAAAAGAATTGTTGGTTGCAGTAGACTAAAGCATTCCCTTGCCAGGGAAGTATTTAACTTGAATAGCCTACACCCAAACCCTATCCGAGTGAATGCACATCCTCCAAGCAGCTCTGACTAGTAAGGCTTGGTTAAGAATGTTCAAATTGTAAAAGCCATGCATGCTCTCCCATATTCTTGCCTATTAAGTTTGCTCCAAGAGTTAAGACAAACACCTTTATTATCTTTAAAACCCCACCAAAATCTTTACTGAAATGAGTTCATTTGGTTGATGGTTTCATCTGGCACTTTCAAACAGCTCATGGCATGCATAGGAATAACATTAGTGACATGTTTAACCATAGTAGACCTCCCACATTGAGACATAGCCGCCCTTCTCCAAATATTTAGCTTTGATTTTACTTTGTCCAACAGATTTGAGAAACACATTTTCTTGTTTTTACCAATAATAAGAGGGATGCCCAAGTATTTTTCATCAGTCTTCATTCTTTGTACCTTAACCTTCTAGAGAGTAATCTACATAATCTTTCTAATAACTGCGCACTAAAGTGGACACTAGACTTGTTAAAGTTTACTAGTTTCCCAGAAGCATCACCAAAACTATGAATAATTTGAAGGATGTTGTTAACGTTGTGAAGATCAGCATTTGCAAATAACAAGCAGTCATCTGCGAAGAACAAATAAGAAATGGGTGGAACATTATATCTAACTTGATACCTTAAATTTTATGTTGTTGTTCTGCAACAATTAACTGTCTTGAAAAAGGTTCCATAGCTATTATAAACAGATAAAGAGATAACAGATGCCCTTGACGAATACCTTTTGTTGGTTGGTAGGGAGAGCATGGGGAGCCATTAAGAAGAATTGAAATCCTTGTGGTACTAAGCATTGATTTATCGAACCACGCCAAGCCTCACTAAATCCCATCTGCCTCATAACATCAATAAGAAAGGTTTACTCTATCTATTTTATTTAACTGATAAATTCTTTTTGAGATATTTCTGTGTAAGAGGGCGTCATCGGGTACCCAATTATCTGGTATTAAACCGGAATCGATAAGCTCGATAAACTTTCGGTTCCTAATCAGATATATCAGGTCATATCTAGATATTTGTTTACTTATAGTGTATCACCAGTCAAATCCAAAAAGGGTATCTAATTTTGATTTGAAATAATATATTATTTTATTTTGTTTTTATAAAATGATGTAAAATACCAAGTGACCATATTTACTAGACATCCATAAAAAATCCATATTAAAGAGAATTATACAAAAATCCCACATTTAAAAAAATAAATAATTAGATAATTTTTATTTTCTAATAATACCACAACCACCCTTCTTATACAAATCACTTAAAACTAAGGATGGAATGAAATTGGTGTTTATCTTCCTCAACGTGTGAAGATAGAGAATTATCATCAACTATTTATAGATATATTACAAGGAAGCTTGCTTTACAAGAGAATGCAAAAGAAAGGAAACTATTCCTAAGCGAATAAAAGACATAAAAGAAAATAATCAATCAAGCAATATTACAAATCAAATACATTGAATTACGTATATAACATTGCCTATTATATTAACTGGATAGTAATATGAAATGGAAACTAAGTAGATCTTTTGTAGCTGTCTGAATCTTCTGTAGTCGACCTCGTAGCTAGCATGATAATGGATCTTGTATATGGCTGTCAAGATGCGAAGCTATTGTATTGATGTATTATAATCTTAATACCCCCCCTCAAGTTGGAATGGGATGAGGAACCTCAATAACACCCAACTTGGGAAGTAAACGATAAAAACTATCTGCACCAAGAGGCTTGGTGAAAAGATCTGCTAACTGATCATTGGAGCAAACAAAACTAGGAGATAATAATCCAGATTGAATTATGTCAAATAAAATAACAATCGAGTTCTATATGTTTTGTACGCTTATGAAAAACTAGGTTATTGACAATATGTAATACCATTTTATTGTCACAAAACATGGACATAAGTACTGGATGTAAGATCCCGAGATCTGTGAGAAGGTACTTCAACCATTGAAACTCACAAGAAATTGTATCCAAATCCCGATATTCCGCTTCAGCAGAAGAACGAGAAATAATGGGTTGTTTCTTGGATTTCAAAGAAATTGGACTTGATCCAAGTAAAGTAACATGCCCTGTTGTGGAACGTCGACTAAACAGACAACCGACCCAATCAGAGTCAATGTAACCACTTATATGGAGACTATTAGAGGAGGAAAGAAGTAAGTATTTACCTATTGATTATTTAAGATAACGTAGTACCCTAATGGCTGCATCCATATGGGGTTTACGTGGTTGTTGCATAAATTGACTTAATTTGTTGATACCGTACATAATATCTGGTTAAGTAACCGTGAGGTATAAAAGTCTTCTGATAAGTCGACGATAAACAGTTGGGTATGGCAAAGGTTCTCCATCTAAGGGGTTTAATTTTAAGTGTTGCTCCATGGGAAAATGAGAAACTCTAACAACAATTAACCCGACATCCTTAAGAACGTCGAGGATATATTTTCGCTGGCATAGAAAAATCCCCTTGTTAGAAGGCGACACTTTGATGCCAAGAAAATAATTTAATCGGCCTAAATCTTTGATAAAAAATTTAGTTGCCAAAAATTTCTTAAGACGAGAAATAACATCACCATTTTCACTGGTGATAATAATATCATCCACATAAACACGAACATACACACAAACGTCTCCATTTGTGTAAATAAAAAGAGAATAATCAGCCAAAGATTGGCGAAAACCCTTTGAAAGTAGGGTAGGAGAGAGTTTTGCGAACCATTTACGAGATGCTTGTTTGAGTCCGTAAAGAGACTTACTTAGTTTACAAACTCTAGTCTCCCCCTCATTGGAAAAAACCAGGAGGAAGTTCTATATAAACATCCTCATTCAAGTCACCTTGTAAAAATGTATTATTGACGTCAAGTTGATATAACAACGAATGTTTTATGAAGGCTATTGATAAAAGGGCACACATAGTGACTAATTTTACTACTGGTGCAAAAGTATCATAATAGTCGAGACCCTCGATTTGGTTATAACCTTTCGCGACTAAACAAGCCTTGTAACACTCAACTGAACCATCATGATGAAATTTTACCTTGTAAACCCATTTATAGCCAATTGTTGTTTTATTGGGTGTCAATTGAGTCTTTGTCCAACTATTATTTTCTTCTAATGCTTGGACTTCTTTGACCATAGCATTACGCCAATGAGAAATTTTCATAGCCTCATTAAAAGTTTTATGATTTTTTGTATTGAGGACAGAAGCAAGAAAAAACTTGAACGTGGTTTAGATAATTGTTTTATGGATAGATAATTTTCCAAAGGATGATCGAAAGTCTGACAATCATTATAGAGTACATAATCCTTCAAGTATTTAAGAGGATTTCTTGGCCGTGTATTCAGATCAATGGGTTCCTATTGTATATTTATATCATTTGGTGATAATGAATCACTTGATATTATAATATCATCATGTGAGACAATATGGCTTGGTGAACTTCATTAGTTTGTAAAGTATCACTCTAGCTTGAAGCATCATTATCATGGCCATATGATATTGGAGAAAGGTGTGAAGAATCAAAGAATTTAGTTGAGGATTGGCTACTCAAATGTGTATACTCACCTGATAAAGGAATATTTCTAGATCCTATCTACATAATCATATGTAGTACTATTAGGTGATGGTTAATGTTTGTTCATCACTATATGGATAAAATGACTCGTGAAAGGTTACGCCCGGAGACACAACAATTATATGATCTTCGAGATCGTATACTCGATATCCTTTTTGAGTACTAGGATATTCAACAAAAATCCCTTTTCACGATAGTTGATCAAACTTATGACTGATGTTAGTATTGTGATAAAAGTATAGACATCCAAAAACACAAAGACGAGAATAATCAGGTGGTGACTTGCACAATACTTCGTGAGATGATTTATGCCCCAATAATGGAGTCGGTATTTGATTGATAAGGTGAGTTTTTGTGAGAACACACTCACCCCAATCAACATTGCCGTGAATATGTTGATAATCGTAGATTATAACACCGTATAATAAATCCTTTGACGCAAAAGCTGTTGTCGACATTGTAAGGAATAATCTCAAGAGTAATGTTGTTTTTTCTATACCAATCATGATGAAAAATGGGCAGACACAGAAAGATTAAAATAGGTTTTTTTTTTTTTGTGTGTGATTTTTCACCAAAGAATCTTGTAGAAAAGTCAAGACAGGAATTTGAACCAAGAATTAGAAAAGATGAAGAAAAGATAGGTAAGACAAGAATTTGGACCAAGATTAAAAGATGAAAGTAGAAGATGATGATTTTTTTTTATTTTTTTTTGTTGAGATTACTGAAAAATAAAAGGATAGTTGACAGAATTTAGACGAAGAGATGCGGAGATCTCAATAGGTAGAAAAAACGAAAGGATAAAGAAGATGAAATTGAAAAGAAAAAAGAGGATCGAAGACATGCTCTTGATGCCACTTTACGGAGAACGGAAGCGTGAAATATAGAAAATAGGGTAGAAAAAGAGGGATAACTGAGATTAACTCATGTTTTCAGTGAATAATTTTAATGTGATATTAAACTACAATAAACTTGTCTCCTTTTATAGGGAAGACTTAAACTCTAGTTCTAAAAAAACTCTAAAAACCCTAACTTGCAATCTAAGTAATTCTAAAAATAACAACTTCTCAAAATAAAAAAATTCTAAAAATAAAAATGGAACGGATCCCTTGACTTAAATTTAATGACTCAATTTTAACTTTATTTCTCCACCTTCATATGTAAGTGGATGGATGGTTGATTGTAACTCACTTGTTTTTGAAAATCTTATCTTGATCTTCACCGTCGATAGTACTAATTAAGGGTAAAATCTGGAAATGGAATTTTGATGTGATTTTAATTATACCGCAAGAGCACGGCTGTCAAATGAGACAATATGCAAGTACGGTTCGTTCCACATAGATTTTGAAACTATAATTTCTAACTTTTAATTAGCTAATGTGCTAATAACATAATTGAGTTTTGATTATAATCTAGAGTTCTAAAATGCTTAAAATATTAAAATGCTTAAAATACTAAAACTAATATATAAACAAAAGAAAAAAAACCTAGGACTCGAGATTTCATCACAACTATGTCTAATAGATGTTTATAGCTATTCACTATAATTTTCTCAAAATATTACTCAGGATGACTGCGGACAATTAATTTCATCTCGGAAAACTAAATCGTTTTAATTCAATTGTTTTTCTCAAAAGATTAATAATTTTCTCCACTATAATATGCTTTTCTCTAAAAAAGAAAATATAACTCAATTAATAAAGCATTAGGACACATGAATAAATTATTATCGTAATTACATAAGGAAATAGGACCAAGAGAATTATTAGAGAAAAATCGTCACATCATGCTAGCAAACATAGTTAGACTCCCTCTCTAATCATAGGGGAGGAAACTAGCTACTCATTGCAAAAAGAATGGAAGAAGAAATCAATTTATTCATAATTTCATCAAAGAAATACAATAAAGAACTGACCATAGGTGTCGCAGAATGAATAAAATGAGTTACTGAGTAAACGACTCACTGAGGGTGGAGTTGGAAAAGGACAATTTTTATGTGTACTATAGCCCAATTCTGTTGTTGATACTATTGAAGAAACTGTCACTGAAACTCTTGATTTTGAAATAATAGATAACAGAATCAGCGACAACCTCCTCTTTTAACAACAATTTCTTCAACCTTTGTAATAGTTTCTTCAAACTCTATCTTTTCGCAATGGTTTCTTCAACCTTTTTGTCACAGTTTCTTCATCTTCTTCATGAGAACTGATTTTTTTTTCTTAAGCTTTTCTGGCCTCTGCCAGCCTCCCAAAACTCTTCCAACCTTTTCCTATTTATACTACAACATCAACACAACTTCAAATCTCGTCACAGATCATCAAAATATCTTTGTTTTTAATATCACGGAAAATATTTCTCTTAATGCTTCACATCTTGGACCTGATTTTGTTTCCTTTTCTTCTGATCTTCTTATCATAGCTCGAGAATAAGATTCTCTTTGATTTGCCAAAACTTTAAGAAGATAAAATATTCTTTCATTTCTTTTAGTTTTGATCTGATTTTTACGAGATATTTGATGTTATCTTCAAGTTGTACACGAATCTTTTTTAGTAAGGCAAGAATATTTCTTGTCTTAAACTCCCAAAATACTTGCTAGATCATTACAGGTCGAGAAAGAATAAGTCTCGCTAAAATTTGAATTTGAAATTAAAAAGAGGTGGGTGCCTTTATCAGTCTCTAGGGTGCCTTTATCAATTCTCTTGGGTGCCTTTAAAACTTTTTAGCCAATTTTCCACGATTATTTATTCTTCCAAAAATCACATATAAACACAATAAAATGACAATATAAGTACAAAATAAGGACTTACAATATATTAATATGAGCTCAAATAATACACGAAAACGTGTCTATCAAATACCCCCAAACTTATTATTTGCTAGTCCTCGAGCAAATCTAATCTAGAAAATAAAAATCCTAACTCACTTTCGCAGGCATATCGATTGCACTTAGCTTGTGAAAGAAGCCTTTAAACCCATAGGTGTCCCTATCAGATGAGTTTTAGTCTCATGAGGGTTTAGAAGAGGTGTACCCACAAAACCTTTTACTCCAGAGCCTAGCTACTTGTGAACGATTGAAGGTAGACACTAAACATGCCATTTAGTTGGCTACAAAATTCTTTGTCTATGAGAGGAATTATCTTGTTTTGAATCCAATTGCCGTACACGAGTTTACACTCAAGCGTACTAAAATTCATATATAAGAACACAAAGCACTACTCAGAAAGTACAATGGACCACGATACTCGGAATCTAACAATGCTCAATCACATGAATAGATTTTGAAGATGGATATAGAGATGATAAAGTTTGCACATGTTGACAAAGGTGAACGGTGTTTCCTATATCTGTCTGAAGGTCAATGCTAGGATGAATACTAATGGATTGAGATACACTCCCACTGGTCTTAATCCTTATACTAATATCGACTCAGCTGGTATATACAAGGGCCTCAACGGTTAATTTATTGAAAATAAAACTATTAATTACTTATTATTATTTTATTTTATTTTTTTCATTTTTTTCATTCTTCATTTATTTTTTTTATTTTTTTTAGTCTAAATAAAATACAATAATGGGGCTTGATCTCAATCCCTTTACTTCATCCCGACAATGATAATAAGTTGATACTAGTACCCCACCAAATCACTTAGAGAAACACAAAATTTTTGCAAAAATAAATACAGAAGGGGATATGGTCAAGGTAGACTCTGAGATAAGGTGACGACTGTCATGTTATTTCTAACACCTGAGCTTTGTCCTTTTATGAATAGACCTTATAGCTAGGTCCCTCAACTCATATAACCAATACTTTTGTTTCCATCTACTTAGAATGGCTAGTGTCATCCTGAATTGTCCACAAGTTTCTAAATTTTGTAGTTTTTGGTACAACTGAAATTTTAAAAGTTTCTCCCTTACCCCCAAACTTAAATCGAACACAGTCTGCAATGTTCTAAAGATAATGAATAAAAACATGATCAGTGAGAAACAATGAACAAAGTAAAAGAGAGAGGAAATATATCACCAACACCTTATACAAAAAGCATATGGGTTTCCTCTCATAGAACGCTAAGTTTGAATTCTTCAGCTAGACCAAGAAAGGATTAGTCACAATTTATGAATCATACAATAATAATCTGAATAATTTTGGATCCTTGAAGTCAATTGAATTTGACTCACTCAGTTGACCATAATGAAGTATATGTGAGTGTCATTCTTAAGAAAATGTGTCGATTCAAATTTTCTAAAATAATCAGATTTAATTTCAAAATTTAAAAACTGACACATTTGAAATTCATACGTTCCCACATTTGAAAGAAAAGTGTTTGGTGGAAAAAAAAATCAATTACGGTATTATGGTCCGGGTAAACCACATCAACAGGATGATGGGTTTCTAACACCTGAATTTTATTTTGGACAAAATTATTTAGACAAGAGTGTCTCTTATTCTAACCTCGTCCTCTATATTAGGTAAATATTTATCGGTATTGTCAAGGGTAAAATTGGAAACACAATATTGGCAAGTAAGTTCACTTGGATCAATACTAACAACTGACCGTTCTTTTTTGATTTCTCTAAAGGTCTCATGAATTTGTTCCGACACTAAGTCTCTCCTTTGTGAATTTTCATTCAACTGCTTGAGTGAATCTTCTAAAGACAAACTAACATCGTAAGAAGTGTTAGGTATCAACTGTTTAATTAAATCCTCCAAATACGTAGAACACACAATATACTCATTACAATATTGCTCATTTGCCGGCTCATATGACTGGTGGACGTGCGAATAGTAATTGGGATCACCATGGTCTGAACCATAACCTCTAGAGGGTTGGTAGTGGTCCCAAGTACTATCCACACTATGGTCATAGTAAGGATATTGCCCATTTTGAAACTTAGGTTGATATGCATTGTATTGGTTCTCATAATACCAGTTCAACATTTATTTTATTTTTTTGGTGCACGTGCAAATGCAGGGTCAACTAAAATTGGGTAGGCTCAGGTTACCTTAGCAAAATATACCTACAGTCAAAGACTGGTCAAAGGTACAAGGCTAAGGCTTGTGGAATTTTGACTGATAACGTCCAGAGGGTTCAGTGTACTATTCCACGTGTTTCCTAAAATTCGGTAACGGACGATGCAAATGATGTGTGTGCACGTGTTTTTTTATATATCCAAAATAAAATAAATAAAGAAAATAATAAAACTAAAGATTTAACTACGAATATAAAAATAAATCCTAATTTACTTATTTATAAAATAAAATTCTAAAAAGAATACACAAAATAAAATTTAGGTTATATTACTTACCTTTTTTGGTAGACAACTTCCACATTAAATGTAAAATATTTCATGCACAACGAAACTAAGAAAAATACCCAAGTAAAATCTAAAATAAAAATAAAAATAAAATAAAAAAATCCTAAACTAATTAACACAAAATTACAGAAAAACTTAAAATCACAATTTCTAACTTTCCGGCAGCGGCGCCAAAAACTTGATGTAATTTTAATTATACCGCAAGAGCACGACTGACGATGAGACAATATGCAAGTATGGTTCGTTCCACAGGGATTTTGAAATTACAATTTTTAACTTTTTATTAACTAATGTGCTAATAACATAATTGAGTTTTGATTATAATCTAAATTCTAAAATGCTTAAATACTAAAACTTATATATAAACAAAAGAAAGAAAACTTAGGACTCGAGATTTTTCATCATAACTATATCTACTAGATGTTTGTAACTATTCACTATAATTTTCTCAAAATATTACTCAAGACGACTGCGGACAACTATTCACTAAAATTTTCTTGGAAAATAAATTGTTTTAGTTCAATTGTTTTTCTCAAAATATTAATAAGTTTCTCCACTATACTATGCTTTTCTCTAAAATGAAAATATAACTCAATTAATAAAGCATTAGGAAACGTGAATAAATTATTATCGTAATTACACAAGAAAATAGGACCAAGAGAATTATTTGAGAAAAATCGTCACATCATTGTAGAAAACATAGTTGGACTCCCTCTCTAATCCTAGGGGAGGGAGCTAGTTACTCACTGCAAAAAGAATGGAAAAAGAAATCAAATTATTCATAATTTTATCAAAGAAATGCAATAAATAACTAACCATAGGTGTCGCTGAATGAATAAAATGAATTACTGAGTAAACAACTCACTGAGGGTACAGTTGGGAAAGGACAATTCTTATGTGTATTATAGCCCAATTCTATTGTTGATACTATTGAAGAAACTTTCACTGAAACTCTTGATTTTGAAATAATAGATAACAGAATCAGCGACAACCTCCTCTTTTAACAACAGTTTCTTCAACCTTTTTAATAGTTTCTTCAAACTCTATCTTTTCGCAATGGTTTCTTCAACCTTTTGGTCACAGTTTCTTATCTTCTTCATGATAACTGTTTTTTTTTCTTAAGCTTTTATGGCCTCTGCCAGCCTCCCAAAGCTCTTCCAACCTTTTCCTATTTATAATACAACATCAATATAGCTTCAAATCTCGTCACAGATCATCAAAATATCTTTGTTTTTAATGGAAAATATCACGGAAAATATTTCTCTTAAAGCTTCACATCTTGGACCTATCTTGTTTCCTTTTCTTCTGATCTTCTTACCATAGCTCGAGAATAAGATTCTCTTTGATTTGCCCAAAATTTAAGAAGATAAAATCTTCTTTCTTACGTACACAAATCAAATACAACCGGAGAATAATCTTTCTTTTCTTTTAGTTTTGATCTGATTTTTGCGAGATATTTGATTTTGTCTTCAAGTTGTACACGAATCTTCTTTAGTAAGGCAAGAATATTTCTTGCCTTAAATTCCCAAAATACTTACCAGATCATTACAGGTCGAGAAAGACTAAGTCCCGCCAAAATTTGAATTTGAAATTAAAGAGGTGGGTGCCTTTATCAGTCTCTAAGGTGCCTTTATCATTTCTCTGGGGTGCCTTTAACACTTTTTAGCCAATTTTCCCATGATTATTTATATTTCCAAAAATTACTTACAAACACAATAAAATGACAATATAAGTACAAAATAAGGACTTACAATATATTAATATGAGCTCAAATAAGACATAAAAACCTGTCTATCACTGATTAGATTGTTGTAAATAAACAATGTCATTAAATCACAGTTAATGATATGCTCTCCACTATACAGTAGTTGGTAAATAATTATGTATCTATCATTCCATTCTGGCGAGGAATCCAACCTTATAGCCACTTCTTGAAAGAATGTTAGTCTAACTTTCTCAATTGACCGTAGTTTGCTTAAAAAAAATTTGATCTTAGTTCTCCACACAATATAGTAACAATACTATCTTATGCTTTTGTGTTATTTGTTAACACTCTCTTTAAACTCTATTACACTTCATTTAAGACAGTTGTTATCTGTCTGTTTTACCATTAACTTTATTATTGATTCAGTTAAGTTTCTGTAACTTCTCTAAATAGAGTTTGTAACACTTGCTTTCCTTTCTAATGAAAATCATTCTTCTCTTTAGTGTAACTATGGTATCAGACTTAGAAAAGAAAATTTTCTGAGGGTTTTCGATCTAACATCTACCGCTATCTTTTCTTCAATACTATCTTTTGTTCTTGTTTTTATTCACTTCTTGATTTTTTCTGTCAGTTCTTTTCTCAACTCCCATGAATTACAGATCTGTTTTGATGGAGAATCCAACTTCTTTCTCGACTTCTAAAGTTCCAATTAACCAATTAACTAGCATTGTTACCCTCAAACTCAAATATAATAATTATCTCACATGGAAATCTCTTATGCTACCTGTTATTCAAAAATTCAAGATTATGAAGTTTCTTGATGGATATTATGAATGTCATGTTCAATATACTACAAGAACCAATACAACAAATGGAATTGAAAATCCTTTATATACTGATTAGATGGGTGAGGATGCCACCGTAATCATATGGATCAATTCTACTATTCCTGATGTTGTAATTCTATATTTTGCTAATGTTACTTCCTCTTATGAACTCCGGAAAAGCATTGTTGATCGTTTTGCAAGGGTTTTATCAATCACTTGATTCAATTACGAACAAAGTTAATGAATATCAAGAAAGGTAACTCTTCTATTGAGACTAACACTAATGAGATCAAAACCATTGCATATCAATTAACAACTACTGGATCTGTTATATCTGATGATAAAATTGTGGTAGTTACTTTATCTGGTTTAGATCATGCATTTAGTTTTTTTTTGCAACATCTATTAGAATTCGTAATCTACCTGTTTCAAGTATTGAATTACACAACCTACTATTGAGTGAAGAAACTGTCATCAATAGTCAAATTACTGAACATCTGTAGAATCTACAAATTGTGCATTTTTTTCTCCCAGTAGAGGTGGTGGTAGAGCTAATTTTAGAACAATTAATAAAACATTTCAAAGAGGAAATCGTGGAAATTATAGTCTTGGTAGAGGTAGATCTAAGTCCATTATGTTGCTAGGCATGCTATACTTGCTTCTGAAGATAAACCTACTTGTCAAATTTGTCACAAGTATAGTCATGCAGTTGATGAATATTGGAACAAAATGAATTTTTCTTTTCAAGGTAGAGATCCACCATGAAATCTACAAGTTATGCTTGCTACTTCAAATGTATTAGGCCAGAATCCTGGAGCTACTCACCACCTCACTTCTAATCCTGCCAATACTACTTCACATTCTGGTAATTCTTGAGCAGATACTATCACTACTGCAAACGGTGAAGGTACGCAAATCTTGAACTCTGGTTCATCTGTTGTTTCTGTACCAAACAATAGATTTAGTCTTAACAATATCTTTCATGTTCCTTTAGAATCTCAAAATTTAATCTCAGTTCATAAATTCACTAGAGACAACAATTGTTCCCTAACCTTCACTTGACATGATTTTGCTGTAAAGGATGTTCCTTCAGGGAGGACTCTTTTTTAGGGCCCAGTGAAAATGGATTGTATCCATTACATTGCAGCATCATATCTCATTCTCAAGAACCAGCTTCTTGCCTTGTGATAGAGTTTTATCAACTATTTGGCATAAGGGACTAGCTCATCCTTCTTTTCAATCTCTTTCTAAAGTTGCATAATTGCTAAATCTTACTGATGTAATCAATAAACCTCAATATCGTATTGAATTCCACTTAGGAAGATGTCATAAGAAACCTTTCAATATATCCATGTCTTTTTCTAGTTTACCTTTACATATGTTACACATGGATGTACGGGGTCCTGCACCAGTTTCCCCTGTAAACGGTTTCAGCTATTATGTTAATATAATAGATGATTTTACTAAATTTTGATGGGTGTTTCCTCTTATTTTAAAGTCTGATTTCAAAGGCATCTTTCTTAAGTTCAAAGCCAACGTAGAGAACACTTTAGATATGACAACAAAAGTCATAAGAATTGATGAAGGAGGTGAATTTATGAATAATGCCATAAAAACAAGTATTATCTGACACTAGCATTACTCATGAAACAACATGTCCAAACACACCTGAACAGAATAGTGTGGCATAATCCAAGCACAAACATCTTCTTGAAATCACCGGAACATTCCTTATACAATCATCTTTACCTTTTGAGTTTTGGTTTGATGCTCTTTCCACAACTAACTATGTGATAAACAGATTACCTACTAGATATTTAAATTTTATTCCACCATTTCAATGTCTTTATCACAAGATTCCTGATTATGTTTTCTTAAAATCCTTTGGCTCATCATGTTTTCCATGGCTCAAGCCATACACTTCAAACAAACTACAACCAAGGAGTGTTCAATGCATATTTCTTGGTTATAGCTCACAAAACAAAGGATACAGATGTTTAGTACCTAGAAATGGAAAAGTTTATGTTTCTAGAGATGTTACTTTTCATGAAGAATTCTTTCATTATTCAACTCTTACTAATAAATTGTCATCTGGTATTACTTCTGATTCTGAATTTCCTCTTACTCCTGCTATTTTGGAGAATTTCATTACTTCTGGCTCAAATGAAAGTATTACTTCTGATGTTACTTATATTGCCTCAGTTCAGGATACTTCTACTTCTACTGCTCCTTTATCAAAGACTACTACCTATTACTTCTAATCATAACATGACAACCAGGGAAAGAAATGGTACTTTTAATCCTAAATCTTATTTGTCTACCAAGTACACTTTTCTAACTGCTTTAATGACTCAACTATCTACTAAAGTACCTACTTGTTATTCTCAAGCTGCCAAAATACCTGTTTGGGTTAAATCCATGGATTTGGGATATGATGCCTTACAAGAAAATGGTACATGGTCATATGTACCATCAGATCCTTCACAAAATTTAACTGGATGTAAATGGGTCTTTAAGGTTAAGCAAAATACCGATGGTACAATTGGAAGATACAAGGCCATACTTGTTGCAAAAGGCTTTCATCAGTTGGAGGGACTTGATTATGTTGATACCTTCAGTCCAGTTGTGAAGCCTGTAACTATTAGAATGGTTCTCTGTATAACAGTTAACTTTGATTGGAGAATAAAGCAACTTGATATTAGTAATGCTTTTCTCCATGGGGATTTGAAAGAAGAAGTCTTTAAGACCCAACCACATGGTTATAAAGATAAGAATCATCCCAACTATGTATGCAAATTACATAAATCTCTTTATGGTCTCAAATAGGCTCCTAGAGCCTGGTATGATAAGTTGATGGATGCATTGGTTTCACTGGACTTCACTCCTTCACTTGAAGATTCTTCTCTTTTTGTGCAAAAAATAGGCTCACAACTTACTATTGTGCTTGATTATGTAGATGATATTATCATTACAGGTAATAAATCAACTCATTGTGATGATATTATTTCTCATTTGGGTACTCAGTTTCCAGTTAAAGATCTTGGTAACTTACATTACTTCCTATGTCTGGAAGTTAAAAGGAATTCTACATGGATCTTTATGTCTCAAACAAAATATGCACTAGATCTACTTGCAAAAACCAATTTGGTGGAAATAAAGACTTGTAATACACCATGTCCTACATCTTTTAAGTTGAGTGCTAATAATGGAACACCACTCTCTAATCCAACTGAATTCAGGTCTATAGTTGGATCATTACAATATTTGACATGGACAAGAAAAATTTAATTTTTTTTGTTTTTCAGCTGAAATCATAGGAGATTTCATGGTTGTTCTTGGTTGTTTTTTTTTTGAAAGAAGCTTGTTCTTAGTATGGCAAAGATGGGGTTTTTTAAAGAGAGAATACGATTTTTTTTAACCTAAGGTATAATTAAAAAATAGATATTTATTAAATAAAATAGAAAGACACACATTTTTCCTAATAAAAAAAAATCAATTATAAGAACCCTTAAAATCAAAGATATTACAGTAATACCAAATTTACGACGGATATTAGCATTGCAAAGGCGTTGCTTAATTATTCTAAGATAATTGGGAATTAAAGCAACGTATAACCTATTGCCAACGGATATATCTGTTGCGTATTAAAAACAAAAATGTTGCAAAATAGGCAATCTGGTGTAGTTAGAGGCGTAAAACGGGCTGACATAACCCAGCACAACCCATTAAGAGGAGAGCCCAGCGTGTTACGTACCGTGTTGTGCCGTGCCAGAGATTAAGAAGTACAGTGTTATGCCGTGCTCGAGGGCGTGCTGTGTCATGTTGTGCTATGCCTGACATATTTATTTTATATTTTTTAAAGTTAATATTTTCCAGATATTTAGATATTATATGTGTTGAAATAACTCAATATAACGAAGATAAAATGTCAAAAATTAGTTAGAATAAACACTCTTTTGTGGAATATACACAAAATATGTTGTATTGTACCGTATTTTTTAGTGTTTTATACATGTTATGACGTGATTTCTCAACCTGTTGTGTTGTACTATTTCACGTATTTATCCGTGCCACGTGCTGTGTTGTGCCACTATGCCGATTAGTCTGGCCCAACACAACTTATGAAGTTATTGTGTTGTGCCGTGCTGGGTAACTCACGTGTTGGGTTGGGTTATGCTCGTGCTGGCATGATCCAATTTATACCTCTAGGTGTAGTGTGACTCACATCTAACTGCAGCAAAGAGAGTTTTGAGGTATGTCAAGAATAAACTTAATCATAGTCTTCTATTTACAAAGGGTTTTACTGCATTACAAGGGTTCTATGATGCAGATTGGGGTGGTAACCCTGATAACAGAATATCCACAAGTGGTTACTGCATCTTTTTTGGTAATAATCCTATCAGTTGGTCTGCCAATAAGCAAGCAACCATTTCAAGGTCTAGCACTAAAACTGAAAAACATGGCTTTTACTTCTACAACAACAGAAGTGATCTAGTTATGTCATTTACTCAAGGACCTTCATATATTCTTACCTACTTCTCCTACTATTGCTTGTGACAACAAGAGCTCCATATCTCTGGCTTCAAATCCTGTTTTTCATAGTAGAATGAAGCACATGGCATTGGGTTTTCATTTTATAAGAGAACTTGTTCAATCAAAGTCATTACATGTATATTATATTTCTACTTTGCAGCAAGTGGCAGATACTTTTACAAAGAGTCTAGCTTCTCCAAGATTTGAATTCTTGAAGACCAAATTGAAGGTTCTTTCTCCCCTTCAATTTAAGGGAGGGTAGTAACAATACTATCTTCTGCTTTTGTGTTATTTGTTAACACTCTCTTTACACTCTATTACACTTCAATTAAGACAACTGTTATCTGTCTGTTTTATCGTTAACTGTATTATTGATTCTGTTAAGTTTCTATAACTATTTAAGATAGAGTCTGTAACACTTGCTTTCCTTTCTAATGAAAATTAATATTTTCTTTAGTGTAACTACGATATACATGTTATATATGTCGATAATAAAAAGAATAGTTTTTTAATTTTCAAGAGAAAACAATCCAGTTTAGGAAATAATATTTATTTACCTAATTTATGTATGTTTTTGATTTTAAATACCTAGCACCGAATTTTCACTTAATATTAATTTTAAAAATAGGTACGTGTCCTCCTGTGATTTGCGGGGACAGAGGGATATGTGAAATATGGGAACAGAGGATATGGAGCTTCGAGAAATGGTGAACTTTTTTCTTTTGTACGATTAGTCCGACTAAATGTTTTATGGAGTAAAAAATATTGTTTTGTTTTCATTTTTATTTCCAAATAGAAATGCCAAACTTGACATCTCTATTCAACTATATCGCCAAACAACAACACTTTTTGGGTTAAACCAGTAATTATGAAGGATAATTAGTTATTTGGCCTTGTGGGCTAAATCACTTAACAATCATTGTTCGTTTTTTCATTTTTCTTTAGATAGTTTTTGTTTCCTTTCTTATTTTATAATAACGTGTTATCATTATTTTCATCTCTATCAGGAACTTAAATAGAAAAACCTTTTGAGTCAAACATGACCACCTAATGTTATATACTGATCAGGAGTCAGGACTATATATATGCATTACACATCCATTTCTCAAGCACAGCAATAATCCATTCCTCTTCAATTCCTGTTAATCTATTTCTAATAACTCCATATAATTAGCTAATTTTTGTTTCTTATTTCAGTAGTTGGCATTCGATTTTTCCATATCTTCCTCTGAAACTTGAATTACAGAATCAAACGCCATGGGAGTCTTCAGCATAATCAAGGAAGCCTGTAAAATTTCATATGCATGGAAAAAGATCTTTTCCCATATCGCCATATGTGTACTCTTGCCTCTAGCGTCCCTTTACTTGAATGAAATCCAACTTACTCGTTTCATCGAATCCGAGACTTACCAAAACAACGAAAATGGCAGACGCAACGCTTTGAGGATAACAGAATTCGTCTATGCACTGGTTCTGGTATTTTTTACTCTTTATTCCACTTCTGTTATCATTTATACGACTGCCTTTTTTTATACCTCCAAAGATACTACCTTGAAGAGTGTTGGTGATGTATTCAGTAATGTATGGGGAAGGCTTATCACAAGAAAGGCTTATCATCACTTTCTTGTGGTACTTACTCGTCATGGTTATATACTTGAGTGTGACTATCGGTTTGTTAATTTGGTTCGCGAGCACCACCGTTGAAGCACGGAATAAATTAGCCATTGCTCTTCTAGTTTTATCGGTATTTTACTATATTGGATTCGTCTACATAACCCTCACTTATAACTTCACTACGTTAGTTTGCGTATTGAAAAAGGATTATGGTAGAAAAGCCTTTAGAAGGAGTATCAAATTGATCAATGGTAAAATATGGGTTTCCTTCATTATCTTTCTTATTCTCGATATCGCAACCACTGGTGTACTTGTCACATATTCCTTGCTGGTGGTTTATGGAAACAAATCGAGTTTAGTGGGTAAAGTATTTGTTGGAATCGGCTGTTACTTGTTGATGACTATTTTATTTCATCTCTATTTTGTTATTCAAACGGTCATCTATTTCAAGTGCAAGTCTCACCACAACGAGAACGTATCAGATGTTGCACGTCACTTAGAAGATTCCTATGTGAAGTTGGTCAGGGAAAATGGAGTAGAGCGAATATCCGCCTGATGGAATCTGTATGCATTAATTCATTGTAATTTTTGGATTTTGTTTTTGTGTGTAATTTATTTGCTAATTTTAATAATTCTTTGGGCATTTATATTGTAATGAATATTAAATGTCTTTTATTCCGATGAATAAAAATTAAATTATATAATTAAATTTCATTCCGTCAAATATTTTTCAAAATTTCAAATCCTTCGTAGGATTAAATTTCGTTCCACTTTTTGTCTGAAAACAAAAACAGTATCTTCAACTTCAACCGAAAAGAACGCAAGAGAGCTGATGTTAAAGACCGTTAGCAACACTTGCATCTCGCGCGAAACCATATCTGTTGCTACATTTTGCGATGCGATTAGGGTTTCGGATTGTAGCTACACGGTTCTATCCGCCACCACCACCATCTTTACTTCGGTGTTGCATTTGTTGCAAACTACATAGTTCAATTTCAAGCTCATTTTCATCTCAGCAAGTATCGAATTGCAATGAGTTTTTGCCATGGCTACATCAAAAGTCTGGAATTGAAATTTCATCCATGCTTTATATTGGAAATTCCATCTATGGAAGGTTTATTGTTTCCATTTCCCTTTTAGTGATTTTCAAATTAGGGCATCAATAATTTTTTATATGCTATATCACTGGAGTTCACTTATAAAATTTATAATTTCAGGTCTTTGTTTGCATCAAAGTTTGTTCAGTATGGAGATTGCCTATTGAAAGTTCCTTTTGACGTTGTATGTTGTTCTTAAACTATGAACAAAAACTTTCTTACATAAAAGTAAGATTATGCAATTAATATATTCATAATTTTGATATGCAGCAACTAACACCAGAAAATGTGCTTCCAGAAATAAGGGTTTTGTTAGATGATAATGTTGGACATATTGCACGGCTTGCTATTGTGCTTCTAGTTGAGCAGAAATTGGGTCAGGTATAACACTTTTCCCTTTGAATCGAAGGATTTTGTATGTGTGGTTTGATAAATACAATTGTAATGCAGGAATCTGAGTGGTATCCTTAGATAAGTAGTCTTCCTCGAAAAGGGGAGTTGCATTGCTCGGTATTATTTTCTCTTCCAGTGTTTGTAAATTGATGTGAATGTGACTAGTTATGATAAAAGAAAAGCGGAATGTCTTAACTTGTATGATAATGTTTCTATGCGTTCTTAGGTATTCTGGAGTAAGAAGGAACTAGAGATGGTTCAACTAAGCTCAGTATATAAAGAAACTATCGACCAACATACTCAAATTGAGAAGGAATATTTGGCAATTAGACCAGTAAGTAGTTCCTTAATTCTTTTTATATTTTTACATTCTGGTTTCACAAGTGCTCAAAAATTGATTGTTGCATGTATACTTTTATGTACTTGCGTAACCATTTAACTGGCCAACTGGGTTTCCTGTGTTGTCATCTTGTGGCATGCTATTGATGTTGACTCGTTACCATGAAAACATGGTACTTTCGGCTTCTTATTCACTGTTTCTTTTGTGTTACTCGAGAAAGAACTCGGTGCCTTTTCATGTTTGGATGAAGTGTTTATGTCATATTTTTCAGGTTCTTGATCGCTTCCCACATTTTTTTGAAGAAGTAATATTTTAAGATTATATACATGCCTGTGCTGTAGGTAATCAGCTGTTTGATTTTAGGGATCATTCTTCTCACTTTTGGTTGTTCTTAAGATTTTCTCTGAACCTTGCAGTAGGATCTCGGGCATGGGGTAGTTCAAAGGGCCTGTCACTGGTACTGTTTTTGTAATGATCACCTTGCTATTAATTATTCACAGTTTCTCTTATCATAAACCAGTGTAGGCGTCTACTGTAATATAACTCTTTCTTATCATGCTTTTAAAATCATTATTCTTTTTCACAGATTCCATTTGCAGATTTAGAGATTCAGATGCAATCTTACCAGGGGATGAACACAATCAAGTCTCAGAGGTTTAGTATCTTGTGCTTGCACTTTGGTTTTTCTTCTGTCAAGGGTAACTAAATCCTTTGCGCTATTTCTCCATAGACACGTTATTAAGTGCTGATTTTGGATTCAGGTCATTGCTGGTCGAGAATATGCTCCCGGGGAGCAGGTTAGATGATGCTCCAGTTAATTGGTTTCTTTTAGAAACATTGTTTTTGGTGTTTTTTTTTTTTTTTTTTTGAAGCATAAAATTGTTTTTGGTGTTATGTATCTCTTGCTGCTACTTTGTATCACATGTCCAGTGAAAACTTTAGATGGGTAAGTAGAAAACAGTATTATGAGATTCACAGTCAATTTTCTTGTATAAATCATTTTTCTTAAAATAGTTTCCCCCTCCTAAGAAAATACCAGCTTTTTTTAACTCGCATAAATTTGACTGAGTATTATTTTGCATTCTATCAGGAGGAACTTTTCATCTAGTTGCAATGGAGTCTTGTAGCCATTCAAGTGACTAGAATGAAATTATATTAGAATAAATTTCATCTGCTATTAGACATTCACTGCTAGTTGCATTAAACAAATACTGCTTTTTAAATTGGACAGTGGTAGTCAATCTAGTAAAAAATCATTAGCTAGGTCATCACAAGTGACATCGGCAGGGAAGGTCGCTGAAGTGTTTTTCTGAACATATCACAACTTTTTTTTTCCAAGCTCAGCTTACCTAAAACTAGCTGCCAATTCTAGAGATTCAGTAGCACCAATGGTTTGTTTCAGGTTCTGATAAGATATGGGAAATTTCCAAATTCTACTCTCTTGGTGGACTTCGGTTTCACAATTTCATGCAACAGGTATGACCAGGTTAGTTTCCTCATTTTTCTTTAAGACGTTAAGAGTTGTACTACTGAGGGCCGTTTCTTTTAGGCGTTTCTTTTTACTTGTCATCTTTGTCATGTATTTTAGCACTTCTTGGATGCCCAGTTTTTAATTTTCTTTTATGATTTGATTCGCATCTCCACTTCAGGACAAGTCATATACTAAATAACTTTAAATACTTTCAGGTTCAGATTTGGGTCAACGTACTTGAACATGATCCTTTATGTGTAATGAAATTGGATGTCTTAGCTAAGCATCATATGCCAACCATCATCTGTACCAATGGTGTTGATTCTTTTGGGAACTATTTCGTAATCAAGTAGGTTACGTTTCTTTTTAAATTTTGAATTTTATGTATTCAGTTCAAAAATAAGAACGTGCTGGTGTGTGTCAGAATAATTTTCAAAATAATTTCCGTTGAGATATGCTAAATTCTTTCTGCCAAGCATGAGAAAGGAATAAAACCATTTAAAGGCATATCTCCATAATTTCTTGTTTTCTTTCCTTCGTAAACTGACTTCTAATTTTACTAGTGTAGGAAATTTATCACGTGATGCTGTTACTGATTCTCATATTGAAATTGCTTTCACGATAGGGAAGTGAAATCTTCTAGAAGGAACGGGAAGGGCATCCCACAGTCACTTTGTACATTTGGATGTGTTTTGTCTGATGTATCTCCTCAAGGCAGTATCCTTCACTCCCTCACACATGTATGCATAGTGTGCACCATATATATGACTTGAAACCTATTCATGCATGGAATGGTGGCGTACAAGACTAGAAAGTAGAAACCAAGAGTATACATCAGTAGGTGACTGTTGAGGTCCAATGAAAATGAATAAAATCACATCTCACATGGCCTAATTTTCACCGAATCATTGTGCCACGTCGATTTCAACAAGATTTTGTATCAAATCAGCTAGTGGATCAGATCCATACTTTAAAAGTTCTTTTCTTTTCTGAGGGTGTTGTGAGATCATTCACATCCTTCCACTTCTTGCTAATTAAGCTTTCATCCTCAGAAATAAAAGACATGGAAATCGAAGCTGCAGCAAATGATGGTCGACTGGCTCGACGTCCTTTAAAAAACATAATTAGGGAGATTGAAGCACATGAGTTATTGCATTCACAAATTTTACATTTAATTCAGAAATATGATGCATCATTAAAGGTAAACTATCTTCTGCAAATTTTTACCTAAATGTACATTTCTTAGATTCTTATTTTTCTCCTTCTGATAACAAACAATGTAAGGCCCATTTAATAACACTTCACTGCAGTTTCTTTGGTCAAACATGAAAACTTTCACTCTCATATTCTCTATGTTCAGATAGCTTGTTAATAATAATGGTGTTAATTTAACTTGCAGAATCTTGCCCCCGTAAACCTTCCCTCCATTGACAGACAAATAGCTTATAGGAAGCGAATGGCTCATTATCTCCTCAGTGGCAAGCTCCGTGTCTTAAAATGTGCAAATGCATGGCTTACTAATTATTGTGCCGCGTTATCCACAGAGAGAACACATACTTTTGAACCTCGTGTTTCATAAGATATAAGAGACAAGTTTTATTTTCCCTTACCCTGACAAGGGTGAAGATGATGATTTATTAATCTTTATAGGAGCAATTACAGCAAGAATCTTGTGAGGATCAATCTAGCTCCATCAATCAAGAGCAAGCACATTTAATTACATAAATTACATATAAAATCATACCATATATGTATGCATAGGAAATATTCTCTAACTGGAAGTAGACTAAGAAAGTTGTTGAGTTTGTTGTAGAAATCTTATAGTCTTCTGGTTCAGTAATTCTAGGATTGTTGAAGTCCTTATCCTTAACACTCCCCCTGAAGTTGAGCATGAGGGGTCGAATATTCAACTTGTCTCGGATAAGTTGGTAATGCGGTGATGCCAGTCCCTTTGTAAATATATCTGCCAGTTGGTCCTTGGAAGACATGAACATCACCTGCAGTTGTTTGTTTGCTACTCGTTCCCGGACAAAATGATAGTCTCTCTCCATATGTTTTGTTCGAGCATGAAACACTGCATTTACTGTGAGAGATGTCGCATGCCCCCAAATTGCCATACCATAAGAGAGGTGGAGAAATAGATATACCTAGTTCCGTCAATAATGATTGAATCCATATAAGTTCTGAAGTTGCAATGGCAATACCTCGATATTCTGCTTCTGTGTTAGATTTCAACACCATCTGTTGCTTCCTTGCACTCCAAGAGGTAAGATTACCCCAGTAGATATAATACCCACTGGTTGATCGATGGTCATCTAAACTCCCTGCCCAATCTAAGTCTGAATACGCTTGAAGTGACATATCTTGAGTTTGTCTTAAGTACAGACCATAGTTGACAGTGTGTTTCAAATAGCGTAATATTCGTTTCACTAATTCCCAGTGCTCAACATAAGGGTCATGCATGTATTAACAGACCTTATTGACTGCTACGGAGATATCCGACCTTGTTAAATGAAGATATTGAAGTGCACTTACAACACTTCGAAACAAAGTTGGCTCAACAAATTTTGACGTACCTTGTCTTTGTATTTTTGTTTGAACGGCTAATGGAGTACAAACTGGTTTGCAACCATCTCGTTTTGTCCGGAATAGTAGATCTGAAATATACTTTCTTTGGCTGAGAACTAGAGAGTTTCCACGACGAAGTACTTCTACTCCCAGAAAATAAGTCAGGCTCCCCATATCTTTTACTGCAAACTCATTGCTTAAAGTTCGCAATCAATTCATCACATGCCACCGAATTAGACCCTATTACTATGATGTCATCAACGTAGATTAGCACATAAAGGGTGAGTGAAGTCTTTCTTAACAAACAAAGAAGTATCTGCTATTGAACCTGTAAAACCCAAGTCTATAAGATACGTACTCAGCCGTGAAAACCAAGCACGCGGTGCTTGTTTCAGCCCATACATTGATTTGTGTAACTTACATACGTAGTCAGCGTATTCAGAATCTATATACCCAGGTGGTTGCTTCATGGATACTTCCTCATCTAAGAATCCATGTAAAAAAGCATTCTGAACATCCAATTGACGTAGTGGCCAATTATGTTGAAGTGCAATAGAAAGAACTAGCCGAATCGTGCATGGTTTTATCACAGGGATAAAAGTTTATATTGCAATAAAGGGGAAGTCTGATACCAGAAGGCAGGCTTCTTGAAGAGATCAGTGACTTTATGCGTGAAGCTTAAATGCATGTTAAGGTGTCCACTGAAGTTATTTTCAGGAGATTTTTAAGAGCTTTTATGTTCAGGTACAGGACTGGAACCGAACCGAATAAACGGGTACGGTTCCAGAACCAAACCGAAAGTATAAGGTACAGGGTACATATACACAGATAGAGAACCGACCGTAGGGATATACAGGTACTCGGCTCTGCTAATAATCGAACCGAACCAATCTTTATGCACCCCTATGTGCAACCCAACTGGATACTCTTAAGACAACAATTTTGGGAGTATCGTCATGAGTAACAACTAATTTTTTGTCCAAGAATGTTTTATTGCATCAGCTTCCTCTTGAGATATATCATATGCATCCTCATAAATTTTCCAAAGTGCGGTATAATACTCCATAGCCGGACTTCCTTCTCTAAAATCTGCTGTAACATCTTCAAACCAATCTGTTCGAACAATTTTTCCATTATCAAGGTGTTTAAATTTCTTATTTCTGATTAAATAACCATCAGATGCCATAATAATTTCTTCTCCATTTATTAACCCAATAGCAGTACCTCCTTTCATCGTACTTGAAAACCTAAAGTCAGTTTAAGTAATAGAATAGTTTGATTAGTGGGAATTTGAAAAAGTTTGAGGGATGAATTTGAACACTTTAGGCAAAGAGAGTTATTCTTCAGTCTAGATAAAGGGAGAGACGGTAAAAACAAAATACGAGCTTTAAGGCACAAATAAAATTAATCGAAATTATTGACTTGCTAAGTAATCTTTTAGATACTTTTTTGCATGCTTGACTATCACACTGAAAATGCATTATGCATAGTCGAAGAACTCATGGACAGTAAGACAACGAAAGTTTCAACAAGAAACAACAAAGAAATTAACTTCTACCAGATGAAACAATTAAGCATCATGTACTACGTGTACGAAACAGAAAATCCTTGAAAAGAAGAGAACAATGTATGTTATCAACTAGTGGATACCCTAACTTGAATATTATAACCAGTAAACCTACTTACCTACACAAATCACTAGCAATATCACGAAATATGTATTCACCAGAATCACCATTCCATTCAACATATCCGAAAACGGATTCATTAATCTGATTAGCCATATAAAAAGAATGGCACAAACATCTAATGACTGTTGAGGTACTGAAAAATATACTAGTACTTAATTGAACAACTTCTGGTGTCTCACCCATCTCATTTGGTCATTTACCAGACAGCCGAGATCAGAGGTACAATCCCACTCGCTGAAACAACTATATTCAAAAAATTATACCCAAGCAGACAAGACATAAATGATATTCATTAGCAACTTTAGTCATAAACTTAGACCAAACATTAACGAAAAGTATGACTTTCCAAAATTTCAAAATCAATTATTAATCTTAATCCAATACATTTGAAACGCTATGTTTCGCTAATATGCTGAAATCTAAGAATTAAGTAAGAATGAATTTCAAATAATATGTGCACCGTATCGTGATTTCAAATAATAAAGATATAGTTAAAAATATTAAGCGATAGGGTGATTTGATTACCTGGAATTCGAAGAAATATGAGGACTGGAATCGAAGATCTAGGGCACACACAGTCGCGTTAGAAAGGAAGAGAGGGATTCCTCAGTTTTTATATATATATATTTATAGCATCAGTTTTTATATGGGCTATAATTCGGGACACACGTTTGGAATATTGGGCCTGACGTTGGTTATTTCTCAGGAGAAGTCATGGCAAAGAACGATTTTTTTGGGGACCATGCAAAATTTAAGGGGATTTTTATGTGCTTAGGCTATATGTCCTATAAAGCTAAGGGGTGTCTTAATGAAAAGAAATATCTATATTATCCTTTATTAAATTTATCATAATCTAATAACCATCCAAACCTAATCAAATATAAATCTAAAATAAAACCTAATTCTAAAATCATTTCATAACTTCCTCTTCTCCTCCTAACTGAATTTTCTTTTGAAAATTCTCCTTCTCCACTTTCCCTCTTCATCTTCCATAAACGATCAATCGCTGATTCATAAATGAATTTCATCGTCGATTAATCTTGTCGTCTACAAATGACTCGTGTTGAATAATGTAGAAGAGATGTATGACCTAATCCTGGGATTACGGCGATTGCAAATCAAGCGAATCAACCAAATCAACAAGAAGTTGAAGAACCGGTTGTTGAATCCGAAATCAATCCCCAAACGAGAGAACCAATTCCTGATCAAGCCAACACGCAAATTAGAAGGTAATTCCCGAGAAACTCCTTCATTTTTATGCGTTTGTGATTGTTGGTTCGACTTCAAATCATGAAAACTAGGGTTCAAAATGTAGTTTCACTAAAAAATCCGGCTAGGAACATAGTATTTTCATAATTTCATCTCAACCGAACTTTCTGTTTCTCAAGAACAACGAGAACAATTCGGCTGAGAGATAAAAGTTCGGCTAGCCGAACTTTTAGCTTTTCAATAATTTGAAACTGAACTTTTTAGTTGAGAACAAAAACTGGGAGTTCGGTTAGATAGATAGTTAGTCTTCCAACCGAATTTTTTACCCCAGATTGGGAACAAAAATTTCGGTCAGATTTTAATTTTTTGTACTCAGCCGAACATTACATTGTTTTTGGGTTATTTGGATGTATGCTAGCCGAACATTTTTTTGTTGACCGAACTTTTGAGAACAAAATTTCGGCTAGGCTTGAAAAAATAAAATTCAGCCGAATATTACATTGTTTTAGGAATAGTAGGATGTATGATGGACGAACTAATTGTTTGTTGCCGAACTTTTTGTTCTGTTAAATCGATAGTGTAATATTCTTTGCCGATTTTTTTTAAGCCCAAGTTCATGCTTTGTTATTCGAATTTAGTTAAGTAGTTTTTTTTTAGGGGTAAGCTGACGGTGGTGGAAGATCTTAGAACTCCGACCCCTCGCCACGGTAAACACCTAGGGGCAGGTAAACATGGAGCTAAAGCTACAAAGAGTTTGGCGTCGTTACCGGGAGTTGTAATCCGTGAAGTGAACCAAGATATAGAGCAGGAAGTAAGTAAGCGTGGAACTAAATCTACAAAGAGGTCGGGGTCGTTACCGGGAGTTATAATCCATGAAATGAACCAAGAAATAGAGCAGGAAGTTGAGGATGAGGAAGAAGAAGATGACTTGGAAGAGGAAGATCCACAACAAAATCTTTCTCTTGTTGTTGTTAAAGAGAAGAAGACACCTAAGAAAACTTGTGCTAGATATGCACAAATTCCTGATGATGATTTTTGTTTAACTGCTACTAACCCACCTCATGGTACGCCAGAAGATGGAGGCGAAGTGTTGTTCGGCTACAAACATTCGTAAATGCCAAAATCTACTCGACGATGGTATTGAGTCTTAACTATATATATTTTTTCCGACTTACGTTCTCTTAATTATGATTTATTGTGTGTTTATTAGTCAATGCTTATGTTAATTTTTTAGGATCATACCAACGCGACTAGATTGTTGAGACACCAGAAGGCGGTTTCATGGGATATAGAGGATGAGTGTGAACAAGTGGTGGAGAAAGTCAAAGCATGTGTTCTGCGGTCTGCTATCCATTATGCACACGCCGAGTTTGGCAATGTCATTGTCTCAACGTTTGCCGGGAGGTTCCCAGAGAAGGATACCATGCATCTCCTATTTGGCGAGATATGTATCACTCCTGACGACGTGCGCAGGTGATGTGTATCGTAGGTGCAATCAAATTAGTGATCGTATTTCCACCCAATTAAAGAATAATATAATAGAAGGAAAGTTCGTTCCCACGAGGAGCGAGGTGTTTAAGTAGCTAGGGTGTCACAAAAGGGGTTTTGTTTTTGGTTTCAAGCAAAGTAAATAAGAAAGCAATTAAAATTAAATTTGTAAACAATGGAGAGAGATATGATCGAGGAATCCTGCTTCATTACTAAATAATCATCAAGTTAATATATTAATCTACTCATTGTTAATCACCGATTATCACCAACCGTAGAATAACAGCTAGATCAGTGTTATCCCCGAAATTCCTTATATCATTGGATACGGAAGTTCTCGCCTACCATATTCTATATATCCTAACCACCTAGTAGTTGATCACTAAGGATGTAATTTGGTCGAATGCTTTATTTTTTGTGAATTTATAGGTTAATCCTAGCAGTTAGATTCTTAGATCAAGGTCCACTTACTAGTGTTGTTCATACACACAATTGCTCCACAAAATCCCTCTGCAAGGTCTCGTGTTCTCTACTTGTGTACGAGTCAATGGACGATCATTTATCTCACTAGCAATAGATTAAATCAAGAAATTAATTCAGTTGGCCACCTAAACAATCTATCAATCATAAACATTCTTTATAGTATAAAAAAGCTATAATCATGTGAAGAACTCAAAATAGATTCATATAATAACTCAAATCATGTTTAGAACTTAGAATTCATCCATAATCAATTAGGTTTTTACCTACTCATGGATGTAAAAGCATCCATGATATACATAAGAAAATAGTTAAGAAATCTTTACGATAATGGAACCACTCCGAAACCCTAGCTTTCTCCTCTTTTGGTGTTGTTGATCTCTTCCAAAGCTTTTAAAGTTATATAAAAGTTGTAAAAAGATGCTTCTTAATGTCTTGGGAGTCTCCTTTTATAGTACTTCATGATATCTAGGGCTTAGGATCCTTCCGGGACCGGGTTTCCTCTTTTTAGAAGTCAAAAACGCATAATACGGACCCTTTGGGATTTCTTTCGTCGGCATAGACGTTTTCCCACTAACAATGCCGACAGTTGGTAAATTTTTCTTCCACTAAAATTGCTACAGTCGGCATAGACGAGTTGCTAATGAGCAATGCCAACTGATGGTGAAACTTTCTGCCGCCAACTTGCTACAGTCGGCATAGATTGGTTGCTAATGGGAAATGACGTCTGTAGGTCCATGTCTCTGTCCTATTTTGTGTCAAGTCGGCATATATCTGTTGCTAATGAGCAATGCCGACTGTTAAGCTGAAAGTTACCTTTTCATCATCTCGACTGTTTTGTCCATAACCTTTTCGTCCGAACTCAGAATGACCTCATTCTTTTTGCATTTGATTCGTATTCTCGTTATATTCAAGATGGTATCAAGAACTCTTGGATTTGAATGACTATAAGTTATATTTGGCCCTTTTTCACTTGTAGAACTCAATTTCCTTAGTCATTTTAAGCACCTTGTAGCTTCTTTTTGGATGATTCACCTAGTATAACACATAAGATAGAAAAAAAAACGTAATAACAAGTAATATGCAAGAACTATATCTAAAAAAGCATGGATTTGACACTAAAAACATGTGAATTATGCACCTATCAAATTCCCCCACACTTAGCTTTTGCTAGTCCTCGAGAAAACTACTATCTAAAGTAAACTAAAATACAACAACTCCCTTTCGTCGAGGACACGGTTACCCTTAGCATGTGTAAAAATCCTTTAAACCCCTAGGTGTCCCTAGTGGACGAGTTATAGTCTCATTAGGGTTTACAAGAGGTATACCCACAAAACCTACTCCAACTTTCAAACGTTCCAGAGCACATGCATCTGAAGAGCTATGAGGACATAAAGTTTCTGAACACTAACAATAAGAAGTTAGAAGTATAAAGAACATTATTATCATACTTATCCCTTGAGTTAGAAGAAAACCACCATACGAAAGAATCCAGGTTCAAGAGTGACTCGAATATTTCTGCCTCTCCAATAGGATTTTATAAAATTGGCACTCAAAAGATGCACTTTATGGTTCTCACATGTGTGCAGGAAGGAGTGAAGATAGAAATCCTACACGCGTTGAATGGTGGGAAGGAAAGGTAACTTTCCGAATCATATGAAAATGTTATCCCATAAAATGGGGATAAAAAAGAACCTTTTTTTTTATTTCTATTGATCTATAAGAAAGGAAATCAACCACTATGCAAGGATGGGAATGCTTACTTACCTTTTTACCCGATTCACAATCAACACGACTCTCACAGCATCCAATAGAAACGTTTTCAGTCTTCGGTCTTCAACTGTTGATGATGAACTCTTGAACTTCGTAGAACTTTGACAAATGTAACTTTTTTTCTTAATTCCTTGTTGCTTGAAACTTCTTATAGATTTATTCTTCCCCACGACCTTGTTGAATGAACACAAAAACAAATATACTAAAGCAATGATAAGCATTATTCTTTTTTTTTAAGAACTTCAAAATACAAATTGAAAAATAAAATGAATCTACTCTGGCCGTGGGATAAAGACTTTACCACTTGATTCTTCAAAACTTGTATTGTCTCGATACCATGAACTTCACTAACTCATATCTTTTGATTTCTGTTTCTCTTGTACTTAGTCTTCAACATGTATATATAATTTTGTTCTTTATCATGTTACTTTACTTGAATATGAAATTTGTTATTTCTTGTACCGTTGCTTGTAAACCTTGAACTCTTCAAATTTTTAATGCTCCGCTTGTTGATGATGATATATTTCTATGAACCTGTTGTTGTCGAGAGAGAGAATGATGCCAACTGCAGACAACACTACAAGATAGAGTTAGCAATTCTGATGACACCCTCATGATTGATAGAAATAACACTCAAGAGATAAAAAAAATATGTTGAAATTGGTATGAGGTTAGGTAGCTCATCATTCTACCCTGAGTTTGCGTAGATGAAACACTCTACATGGAAATTTGAAGGTTTGGTGCCTCACTCATGGGTATTGAATGATCAACAACTCTAATACTAAACTCTCTACCGGCGGTCGCTGTCCATTTTGTCGGTATTACCTCTCAACAACTAAGAACTCCGAATGTCGTTCTCTATTACTTTTAAGTTCAATTACTTCGATAGGAACACCCTATTAAACTTAGCTAGAAGTATACAAGGTGACTCTAAAACATCTAAAGGTTGGAGGTTTTCATCCAAATATGTACAAAAAAAATTCTACCTACAAAAGCAAATATTAAAAATCTATATGCTTAACCACTCCCCCACACTTAAATTTTACATTGTTCTCAATGTAAATTGACTCTTCCAATGTAAAATAAAGGTGGGAAATCCTATAATAATATGCAAAACTAATAAAAATCAAAAGATAAAGATAGAAATACAAAACCAATGGGTTACCTCCCATGCAACGCTTGGTTTAAAGTCGTCATCCCGATTCTCTACTCGCCCGTATTACTCCTCTAGAGGGAGAAAATCTTAAAATTCAAGTACATCTACATCCACATAAGCGATGTTTTCGTAGTATAGTTATAATCCATGGCCGTTAACCTTGGAAACGGTCCCATCTCGGAGACTAGTGATCTCAACTGCACCATGAGGAAAAACATTAGTAACAACATATGGTCCAATCCAGCGGGACCTTAGCTTTCCAGGAAATAGTTTAAGACGAGGATAAAATAAAAGAACTTTTTGTCCCACAACAAATTCTTTCGAGAAATCATCTTGTCGTGGAAAAGCTTAGTCTTGTCCTTGTATGTACGGGAACTCTCGTAAGCATCATTACAAATCTTCTCTAGCTCATTAAATTGCAGTTTCCTTTGTTTCCCCGCTTTATTATACTCTATGTTGCACATCTTTACCGTCCATAATGCCTTATGCTCAAGTTCAACCGGGAGATGATAAGTTTTTCCATAAACCAACTGATATGGGGACATGTCAATTGGTGTCTTGTATGCCGTTCTATATGCCCATAATGCATCGTTAAGCCTCAAGCTCCAATCTTTTCGTGTAGTATTGACGGTTTTCGCTAGAATGGATTTGATCTTACGATTCAAAATTTCAGCTTTCCCACTAGTTTTTAGGTGATACGGCGTACCGACCTTGTGAGTAATGTTGTACTTCTTGAGAAGATCATGGAAGGATTTTCGAAAGTGTGAACCTCCATCACTAATAGCCACACGTGATGTGTCATGTCTATTGAAAATATTTTCCTTCACAAACTCACAAACAACTTGAGAATCATTAGTAAGGGTGGCTTTAGCTTCCACCCATTTCGAAACATAATCCACGGCAAGAAGTATATAAAAATTTCCATACGAATTAACAAAAGGGCCCATAAAATCAATTCCCCACACATCGAATATTTCTACATCTATCACAAGATTTGTAAAAAGCATATGCATCCTCAAATAGGGTGGGTCAATAAAAACCACTCTCAAGAACTTTGAGAGCAGTACATTTAGAACCAAAATAGCCACCACAAGCATAAGAATGAAAAAAAGATAGAATGGATTGAAACTAAGAGTTAGGTACACACCTGCGGATAATCTGATCAAGACAGTATTTCCACAAGTAGGGCTCATCCCGCACATACTTCTTGGCTATCTTCTTAAGCTTTATCTTTTGAAAACTAGATATTATACTAGGTACTAGCCTTGTAACTAAGTAGTTCACTATATCAGCGTACCAAGGTGTTAAATCTTCTATTGAGAAAAGTTGCTCGTCCAAAAAACGGTCATGTAAAGGAAGGTCCTCTTCAGAAGTAACAAGTCTACTAAGATGATCGACAACTGTATTCTCAACACATTTCTTGTCTCTAATTTCTATGTCAAATTCTTGCAACAACAGAATCCACCGTATAACCCGTATTTTAGCTTCTTTCTTCTTGAATAGGTACCTAAGTGTTGCATGATCAGAATATACAACTACTTTTGTGCCCACCAAGTATGATCTAAATTTTTCTAGTGCAAAAACTATAGCCAACAACTCTTTCTCCATGGTAGATTAATTGATTTGTGCATCATTTAGGGTCCTAGATGCATAGTAAATCACGTGGGACAATTTGTCCACCCTTTGACCCCAAAACGGCTCTAACTGTGTAGTCACTTGCATTACACATCAACTCGAACGGTAAACTCCAATCGGGTGACTTGATAATAAGTGCAGTCGTCAACAAATCTTTCAATCTTTCAAAGGCATCTTTGCACTACTAGTCGAAGTTGAAGGTAGCCTCTTTTTGCAACATTTGCACATCGGCATTGAGATTTTGGAGAAATCCTTGATAAACCGCCTGTAAAACCTGCATGACCAAGAAACGTGTGAATCTCCCTCACCGAAATGGAGTATTGTAAGTTTCTTATTAAGTCTATCTTTGTTTTTTCTACTTCGATCCCTCGAGAGGACACAATGTGACCGAGCACTATATCATGGTTTACCATAAAGTGATATTTCTTCAAACTTCTGGAAGTTTTAGCGGAGAAGACGCTAGGGTGAAGCCGAAATAAGACCAAGATGGAGTTCAGACACGATGTTAAGGAGCCTAAACCTCGTATGGAGTTGATGGAGATTGATGACAAGGGTCGTCCTTTGAAGAGGGTGGGGAAGTTCAAGTTGGTTGTTTTGAAGAGGGAATTCAGAGGGATAAGAAAGAAAGTAGGCAATGGAGAGTTGGTGATGGACGAGAACAAGATTAAGCAACATGTCACAGCTTACTTGTTGTATCATCTAGGAAGCCTCATCTTTCCCGACACTTCTGGAAACATGGTAGATGCCAATTTTCTCCAGCTTTTGCATCCCCTCGAAGAGGTCAATGATTACTCTTGGGGCACTACGGTCCTTGCTTTCCTTCAAGACCAAATTAGGAGCGCTAATTGGATTAATACTTCACAAATCGTTGGCTACTACATTCTCTTGCAAGTAATCTTTGACATACCCATAAATTTTGTAGAAAAATGATTGATGCATCTTTATATGTAGCCAAACTTTCTTATGTTGGTTTGAGAATCGAATTTTTGTTCTAATCGAACTTTTATTAAACTTGATTTTTTCCCTTAGGTGTGGGTGTACGACCACTTCCCTATATTGAATTTTCCTGATAACAAGAAAGGTTGGCTTGCTGGGAAGTTGACGGCCGGAAAGTACGAGTTCAAGCGTACGCAAATGAAGGCTAAAGAGAATCTGTTGGCATACTTGAGGGCGGTGTTGGATGATTTAGGAATGCATGAAGTATTTTTTCACCCCTACTCTTTTGATGAGGTTGAGACTTCGCCAGTCGTGGCTTACTACGAGCCATTGTTCTTTCCTGGCGGTTACTCGATGTACAACCCTCGAAGAGCATTTCGCTATCTCACTTGTGTGCAGAATATACCAACCATGGAGAATGAAAACTTTAGATTGATGTAGAGGGGGACAAACAATACCGACAATTTCCTTAAGCCCAGACACGAGCCACCGCCAACGCCATAAATGTAGAACAACATGTATGAATACCTTATTGATGAAGATGAGGATATATCTTTGGAAGAGGGTATCCAAAGTTCCTATGGAGAAAGGTACATGGATTGGTATCTAGGTATTACTTATCCCTATGTTATAAATCATGTTGAACAGTCTAAGACGGATAAGGAGAAGGCTAAGGATAAGGGAGTTGAAACCGGGAAGACGCCTACTTGTGGCGAAGGTGTTGGAGAGTGTGGTAAGTAAAGTTCTTCTCTTTATGATTTTGAAGTGTTATAAAGTTTGATATAAAATAACGCATTTTTATGTTTAACTTTAAATAGGTTAAGGACGGTAAGGAGATCCTATGTCGACTGAAGAACATACATCCCTTTACAACGAACGAGAAAAAGTCATATCGAACAATGAGGTGGAGCCGAGCAAGACGAAGGCTCCCAAGAAGAGTCGACAACAAGGGGAAGGTTCGAGTGCGGCTGCTGCTACTAGGATAGAACCAAGTGGTGATGAGACCCAAACCGACAAAGAACAAGGTCCTGAACTTGGACGTGGTAAAAGAGTTCGTCGCACTCGTCGGAAAGGTGCATGAGTGTTTAAAACATTTTAGTGATAAATTAAGTATGTTTCTATTTTAGTACAATTGGATAGTTTGAATTTCGTAAGTTGGTTTGTATTTGACGTTAATGCTTCGTAACTTGGTTTAACTTGGTTTGAATCTTTAGTTAATGAATTTTGTAAGTTCATCTTAAAAGTTTGGTTTGTAAAAGGTATTCTATAACTAGCCGAACAGAAAGTTCGGCTGATAAACCGGATGTTCGGTTTAAAAAAAACATCATATTGGAAAAACAGAGAAAGGTTTGGCTAGCCTTATAATTTTACAAATAGCCGAACTTTCTTTTTTGGATTTGGACTAAAAAGTTCGGCTATTGAAGCCTATTGTCGAGGTTGCCGAACCTAATACTTTCATACAATTCTTTGATATTTTGGGAGTTCGGCTATGTCGATAGCAACTTCCTCTAGCCGAACTTTTATTATGTTTGAAAAATGACCCTTTCGGATATTCAAGACACGACCGAACAAAAAGATCGTCTAAGTCGACCTTTTCCAACTTAACCGAACATCCAAGTTAGGCTCCGACAATTAGTACTACTACCATCTAGGTTCGTCTACCACCAATAATAGTTCGGCTAGGAATACGATTGACTTGATCAAGCCGAACATTACAATGGTTCACCCAAAATATAGCCGAACTTAGTCCAAAAATCCATTTCATGAACTCAAAGTTCGGCTACATGTTCTTCATTATCATAACCGAACTTTTCCGTGCTTGTCAAATCTCAGCCATAAAAGTTTACATTTTCACCAAATTTAACTCAATTCAAGCAACAAAACACATTAACAAGTATACCCAAGTATCCCAAACACTATAGTATTTATATTCTTAGTAGTAGTCTCATTAATCTCGTAAAAACCCTAATTTTGGGTTTGAGATTGGGTTTGGGGAAAAAAACATTCACCATCTAACAAATCATGCATTACCGGATCGTTCTGAAGATTGACGAATAATTTGTTTCTTATATGGTTTCAAGGTTCCAATTCCTCTGATTTTACACTAGAATCATTCATTTTGAACTTAAGAATCATCAAACTTAGGTTTCAATTTTGTTTTCAAAAACTATTTTTCTTTTTTTTCTTCTCCCTAACACTAATTCTAATTCTCTAACTCAAATTTTTTGTCTAACTAATCTAATCTTAAACTAAAAATCAACCAATTTAACTAACTTAATTATTACCTTTAATTAAATAAGGGTATTTTTGCCATTAATCTATATATATGGATAGGGGGCTAAGAATTACTTCCTAATGACCTAATCAAAATGGAGGAGATGGCCCCTCAAATTCGGAGGGGTTCCCAAAAATCGTTCATAGCAAAAGCAAATGGTTTGCGGAACCGGAACCTCATGGTTTTTGCGTTATGCTATTATCCAACATCCATCCGAGTCTATTAAAATTTAGGATATTATTTGAAGTTTCATACATTCAATATTAGATATAGACATTCTATTGGCAATTTTTTCTTTTTGAAACTGATACGATAATGCCAATATTCTAAAGGTTATTTATCGGATAATGATAGACACGTTTTTGTGTCTGATTTGACCTCATATTTATATTGTTAGTTCTCACTTTTTGTACTAATATTATTATTTTATATGTTTTTAGGTATTTATAAATAATTAATAATATGAAGAAAAAAAAAGGGTTTAAAAAGTGTTAAAGGCACCCCCTAATTTTGGATAAAGGCACACAACTTTGGCTAAATGCAGCCTCTTCTCAAAATTCAAAATTCAAATTTGGCAGGAAGATATTCTCTCGGCTGTGAAGACTTTTTGGACAAGCATATTGGATATTTGCAAGAGTTAGGACAAATTTATCTTCTTACCATACTAAAAGGAGTTGTACAAATCTGGGAGACTCGAAAATAACCAAGAATATCTCGTCAAGTGTTGTGATTCAATAAAACAGGGAGAAATTTTTTTTCACGTGGAAATTGGATTACTTTCTTGTGTACTAAAAGATTATTTCCATATTAATCGAGATCTTGTTATAAACAACATGAAAATAAAGAGAAGAAAAATCGAATAAAATAGTCGGGAGTTAATAGCCGAGAAAAGAAAATATTGCCGAAATATTTTTTATTAATCGGGAAAGATTTACAAGATTAATATTGAAGATTTGGAAGAGAATTGTAGTTGGGTTGGTGTTGTACTATAAATAGGAGATGAAAGAATCAATCCGGGAGGCTTGCGTGAGCCAGAGAAGCTAAGAAATAAAAACCAAAACTATTCTACTGCTGCTCGAGGAGAGGAAGAAAAAAAAGAAAAATATGAACAACTATAAATTTGAAAAGTCGTTGAAACTTTCGTTATTAACCGTGATCTTTCCCTTTAATTTCAATACCTTTTGTAATGGTTTTAGTTATAGTTCCAGCGATCAATGTTGATTTGAGGCGCATGAAAGTCGTTGATTCATTAAATAATTTCAATCTTTCTGCGACGTTCATGGTCAATTCTTCTTTGTAATTTTCTTATAAAATAATGAATAAAATTATTCTTCTTCTATTCTTTTTGCGCTAAATAGCTAGATTCTTTTCTAGGGTCTAGGAGGAAGCTATTTTTGATGTGTAACTATTAGTTTTTTAATTTCTTAGACACAATTTACTCCATTATTTGTGCTAGTCAATGTTTAATAATTTCTCTTCGAATAAAACTTCATAATAATTGTTCTGAATAGTTTTTAAGCTATTAATCTTTTATAAGCGAAGGAGATTATACTTTTGTACAACGACGCAAGTCGTTTAAATATTCTTAAACGTTTTATTTTCCAAAACATGAGATTGGATTCAACATTGTTTTGAGTAATTTGAGAGTAGATTTAAGAAATTGAATTGTTAATTGTACAAACATCAAAAGTAGTGAAATCCAAAACCCCAGACCTCTATTTTCTTGGTTAATTAATTTGTGTATTTATTTTATATTTTTATTGATTTAATTTATTTAGAAAACATTTTATTTGTTTAGCATAAATTTTGTCTATTTACTAGATACTCCCTCCGTTCCACTTTAGATGATAGTCTAGGGTTATTTTTTTGTTCCATATAACTTGATAGTTTTATATTTTCCATAAAACTACCAATAATACCCTAATATTTTATCTTGGAACTATAAGTTTATTTATAAATGCACTAATAGCAATTAATGTTTAAAGACTTTTTTCAAGGGAATAAATAGAATTTTTTTATATCTCTCTCTATTTCTTAATTTGTGTGAAAACCCCCAAAATGTCATCTAAAGTGGAACGGAGGGAGTATAATTTTATCAATCCCTATGGAACGAACCGTGCTTGCATACTGTCTCATCGACAGTCGCTCTTGAGGTATAATTAAAATTTCCATCAGATATCTGAGTATGTCAATGGATGTCCAAATTTTTTGAAATTCGTTCGAATTCGCATCCGAAATATTAAATATTATTCAAAAATAACTTTCGGATGCGAATATCCGGATTTTTATTCAAAAATATAACTAACTAGATACAAATTCGGATATAGAGGTATCCGTATCCAAAATTTTATGCATATATATATATATATATATATATATATATATATATATATATATATACATACATATATTAAACCTACAAAGTGTATTTCATTTCCTATTTTTTATTTTTCTTTATGTTTGTTAAAAAAATATAAATATCTTCGTCCAAAATAATTTTTATTATGTAATATTAATTTTTAAAAAACTACAACTATTTTATTGTTTTTTTTTTCATATGATTTCGGATCGGATAATTATCCGATATCCAAATAAAAAATCGAATGCGAATATGAAGTGGAAAAAACTATATTCATTTGGATTTCGAATCAAATTCGGATAGTGTATAAGTTCTTTGGATTCGGATATCGATAATGCATATTCGAATCCGTTTACATCCTTATTCGATAGCAAAAATATGTGTAAAATTACCATTATAAGTTGAAGATTACTTAATTTTTGACACATATTCATGATTTTGATTGAAATGAAAAGAAAGAATAACAAAATCATCGCAATTAAGTTGGCGTTACAATTATAAAATCACGAGAAGAAAAAACGCGTAAAGACAAACAAAAAAATTATGTTTTTTTTTACTTTGGAGGTAGTATTTTAAATAATTATTTGATATTATCCGATAACCTTATCGAAACGGATACGGATGTTAATTTTTAATGTTCGTCTAAGAATTATCGGATTTCATATACTCTTACCGGAACAGATATGGTATTGGCCATATTTGTTCTGATAAGTACCATTGACACCTTTAGTTTGTATAATACCCCTTACATCTTCCAAGGAAGATGGGTATGCAGTAGCTTAAGTATTTGTTTGAGTAATGTTTTATCCGCCAGTTTTTGAATTTACGTTTATACTATTTTTTCATTAACAAATAATTTTCTTTAATTCAATTATATTAACAAAAAAAATTCTTCCATTCAATAATTTAAGTATAAGAAGGAGTGTCCATATCTTTATCTATCAAATATTTCCCTATTAGATCGTAAAGGTTATCCATAAGTAAATATAAAAAATTCGGTAGTATCTAGGTATCCTAAACGTGCGATTATTTATTGATCAGGAATCATATCTTATAATGTTTAGATTTCGGTTGAGGTGTGGATTGCTTGGATAATTCATTAATGTTGTGTTAAAATTTAGGATAAGGAACCTTAGATTAGGGTTTGGATGTTTGTTAATGGAGTTGAATGGAAAAGCAGAAGAGGAGAAAAAAATCAAGAAAGAGAAGTTTAAAATTATGTTTATTGATGAAAATATATTTTGGTTACAAAATGACCCTTACGGGTTATATACACAAGAGATGATCCATACGTTTATTTTTTGACCATTGAGAAAAAATTACATCTCACGTATTCCCTGGGATCCAACAAACCACTTTACATTTCTCACCTCTTAACTGAAGACGCTTGATCAGTATTCCTACATATTCCAGCTCCTTAGGTCCTTTTAGCAGAACACTGATCGAGTAATATTGACAGATAACCATCAATCTTTTGAGGTTTATGCAGTTTAACATTTTTAGGGATTAATTATCGGAAATATTAGAGTAGTTAATGGAGATTCTTTTAATTTGCAACGCATGGACATTTGATGCAGATTAGGTTAAAGGAGAAGATATTATTTCTGGCAACTATTTAATCTAGTAACATATAAAAATTGAAAGATATCAAAACTTTATCTTTGGCTGTTGAAATACATGGGATTGGATATTAACTTATACTGTATTTGATACTAATATCTTTGCTATGTCTAACATATGGAAATTTAAGGAAGAAAAAGTTGAACCTGCGACGTTGGATGAGGGTGTAGAATGTAAAATGCATTCTCATCCGAGATTTATACCTTACGCTTTGAGAGGAATTGAGAGGATTTGCAACCGCTCATTTCTTAAAAAAAGCCATTCAACATGTCAAATAAAGAAAAAACATTGTTTTTTTGTAATATAGTCATATAGATAAAACAAGTTTGGTGCATAAGGAAATCAGGCAGAAAGATGAACTCGGAATGTTTTACGCAAGTCTTAATTATTGCGTACAATTAAAGACACTTCACCAATTTTACAATCACTTCCACAGATAGTTATAAAAAATCTAAAAAATGCTTCGTGCCTTCCAGAATTTGGCCCCAGATCTTTTCCCGCGTGATGTATCGTTAAGGTACTCATATATGATTATCCAGTCCGGATCCACTGTAGGCCAAAATTTAGATTGGAGCCACGTCAACAGGAAAAAAGTGGGGATTAATGTCGGGGCAATGGAGCAGCTTCGGAAAAATCTACCGTTATCCCAGTGTCAGCTTTTTTTCACATTCCATACAAATTTTAAGATCACTAATAGAAACCGTTGATATATCAAACGTATCTTGACCGTCCAATACCATACCATCCGATCTAAACTTCTATATAAGTAGAGGAAAGAGAGTGTCAATATTCTATACGATTAATAAGTTCTAGGGTTTATCCGGTGTCGACTTGTCTTTCGTTAACTTTCTTCAGGTAATTTAAGTTAGGGTTTCGAATTGTTGATCGATTTCAATTCCTTTATTTTGCTTATACTTTATCTGATTTTTGCTGGAAAAAAAAAAGTGTTTTTGATTAGTGAATCCTTGAAATAAACTAGAAAAGTACTCTTTTTCTTCTCTTTCTTTACTCTTGTCATTCATACCTACGAATCAGCATTATATATAAGTTTATATTGGCAATATTAAAGAGTTTGAATTTTATTGGTGTGGAAAGAAATTTAATAGGAAATCCAAATTGTAAAATTTTATATGTTACGGCTGAAGGGTGAAAGCAGTGAATTTATCGATGGGTAGATTCAACTATAACAACAACTGCTATTAGAGTCTTTCATGTTGTTTGAAAGTTATGGTTCATGGGGTTTCTCTTGTCCTTAGTTTCATGACTGGTGGTTTCATGGGGTTGTATCATGTTGTTGTGAGCAGGTTCAAGAATGCCTCGATATGATGATCGCGATCGGTACGGGGATCCCTATGGAAGGGAGACCACTCGTCTATATGTTGGTCATCTGTCATCGAGAACACGCTCACGCGATTTGGGGGACCTCTTTAGCAGATATGGAAGGTAAATGCATGATAATTTTCGATTGATATATTTAGCTGGTTGCTAAGTGTGATCATCTTGATTATGCTATTTGGATGCAGTGTGTATTTCTTTGTGCTTGTATTGCGTATAAACTGCCAGTTTGGTGCCAAATTCTAAGTACTGCTCCACTATATTCTCCGAGTTAGGAATTCATTGATCTAAAATGCCCAATCAACTTAACTTATCTATTTGCAATTTAGCTGGCCAGAAATTGTGATAGGAATCGACCATGCTCTAGAGTAGTTTAGTCACCATTTAGGTCTTGGATGGGATGATGTTATCTGTTGGGAGTTGATGTTTGCCTAGATTAGTTGTCAATATCGTGAGTGATGTGTAATTTGTTCCCATGAAGTGTGTAAGAGACATTCAGGCGTAAGCCCAGCCACTTTGTGCTTGGGTTTATGTTCAGCAGACACTATCATACCTCTGTGAGGGCGTTTACACCCCAACATGTTGTGTGTTTTAACTTAAATGATCTTATTGAAGGTTTCCCGAGTTTTGCCTGACCTGGAGGTCTCTATGGTGAAATGGTGCCCTGGTGGAATTGATGACCCAGACGTTTGCACCCCCATGTGTTGTGTGTTTGAATGATCTTATCGAAGGATTCCGGGGTTTTGCCTGACCTGGAGGTCTATACAGTGAGATGGTGGAATTGGTGGAATTATATAGGAGACTTTGGCGATTCTTTCTGTAATGTTACTGCGTGTTTGTGCATTGGCAACCATCTAAAACTGGTGTTTAGTTCTTCCGAGGAGCGAAGTATCATACCCTTTGGTATTTAGTCATCGTGGCCTTACTCTTTCTGGAAAACCTTTACGCAGAGTACGGGATGTGGATATGAAGCACGATTTTGCCTTTGTTGTAAGTATAATGTCTCTTCTTTCTTTACTAGACGCTTGTTCTGTGTGGCCTCAATGAGACATTATTCTGTTCATTAGAGGTGAATCCATCAAAAATGCTGGATTCTGGTATGTAATTATGAGATTAACTTTGTTGGTCTTTTCCTTCATAATTGTTGTAGGAGTTTAGTGATCCCAGGGATGCAGATGATGCACGATACAGTCTGAATGGTCGTGATTTTGATGGAAGTCGTATTGTAGTGGAGTTTGCTAAAGGGGTAGGATCTAGATAGTTAAAGCTTTTCTTAGATGTTGCAACTTATTGGCTGGGAGTATTGACGCAGATTTTTACATAAATGGTCATATCACTTTTTTTGTTGCAGATACCACGTGGTTCAGGAGGTTCTAGAGAGTATCTGGGAAGAGGTCCTCCTCCTGGGTCTGGTCGCTGCTTTAATTGTGGTCTTGATGGCCACTGGGCACGGGATTGCAAAGCCGGAGACTGGAAGAATAAGTGCTATCGTTGTGGAACAAGAGGCCATATAGAGCGAAACTGCCAGAATAGTCCCAAGAACCTCAAGTAGGATCCTTTTTGTAAAGTGTTTGTTTTTTAGATTATTTGTTTCACCTTTTAGTTTAACTGACCAGGTGTGTTTGCTGCAGACGTGGGCATAGTTATTCACGATCACCTTCTCCCCGCCGAGGCAGAAGTCGTAGTGGAAGTTACAGCCGTGGCCGCAGTTACAGGTTTCTATCAACTTCTGTGTTTTATATCATCTTATTGATTTACAGCAAGGAATCTGGGTAGCCTGTTTTCTAACATGCACATTGGTTTATTGATTGGTAATTAGTTATTTAGCAACAATTGTTTCAAAACCAGGAGTACATAATCTACCCTGTTTTTGGAGTCTTATTTCTTTGTCATTTATATTTGTCGTGGGTAATTTTAACATGCAACTCCTCTCAGCCGATCCAGATCTCCACTTAGGAGAGAGCGGAGCATTGAGCGAGTGGAAAGGAGGAGATCAAGAAGCCCCAGGTACAGCAGGAGCCCCAAGCCAGCGAGGAAGGCATCTCCACTTCCATCCAGGGGGAGGAAGTGCAGCCCAACTCCTGATGAGCTCAGCCCACCAAGAGACAGTCTCTCCCCGAGAGAGCAGAGGAAGACAGCCACTCGACGCAATGGGTCAGACTACAACAGTGACAGTCCTCCCAGGGCTAGGGGCAGAAGTCCAAGTCCTGGGGAGGAGAACAGCCCTGCAGCTTAGGCAAATGGCCATGGCCATGATCCTAGCAGGAGCAGGAGCAGGAGCAGAAGCCCGATCCGCAGAGATGACAGGAGTCCAATGGAGGAAGAAGGGGACATGCGGGACAATCATACTGGCAGAGGTGGCAGCGAATCCCCAAGTGCTCAAGACTAAATGTTTTGAACATCTATTGTCACAAACATTTCTGTGTTAGGATTAATTTTGTTGTGGTTTTTATTAATTACTGTCTGGTTTTCCTTTTTTATCTTTTTATTTGGAATTTTATATGATATGAATACTTCAATCTGGTACATTTGAATTACCATGGTGTGGGGTTTTATTAAAAAGTTTAAAGTTGGTACATTTAAAAGTTGTACCCCAATTCTCTGTTCATCTCAAGTCTGTGTATAGAAAGTAAGAAACCAAACCCTAACCCATTGAACAGCCACCAACAGATATCCCTCATCTGTAAATCTATATTCATTATCATGATCCATCAACACAAACATCAACAACAAATTCATAGCCGATCATCAGCGTAATGATTTCTCCTTAACTCTTCTTTTCGGTTCCTTCCTACTTCCAAAGTTCAGCTCAGATGCTGGTTTCTGCAAGACAAGTGTGCCAGAAGCTAAGCAAAGGAGTACTCTCCTGTCAGGAGGTGTTTTTTACCATAAAACCGGGAATATCTTTTTTTGCCGTAAAATGTTTTTAGAAAATATTTATGATTTCAGAAAGTATTTTTGCAACATAACAGGGTAGTCAAATGAGATTTTAAATGACTTCTGGAGAGTTTCCAAACTACTGTTAGTCCATAGAGATTTTTGGAGTCTCTTATGTTTCTTGTTATTGGTTAGAGACTTCTTTTAAATCATTTAAATTCTATAAAACTCCATGTTATTGGATTAGGATTTTATAAGAGTCACTCCAACACCCCTATTATTCGAAGGAGAATTAAAAGTCATTGATTTGTTATTTTCAAAGATTTGTGGAGATTTTTTTAGGAAAATAGGCACGGTAGAAATCTCTCCCCAAGATGTGATATTTTGGGAGACTTGGAAATTTGGGGAATATTTATTTTTGAGAGTAGGACCAATTTTTTTTCTCTTTTTTTATTTGAGTTGATGACCAAGGAACCGACCATCTTTCTCAAAATCAAACGAGACAACAACGAGAAGATGCTTACCAGTGGCGAGATAACATAGCAAATATAATGTGGGATGAATGGAATAAAAAGAATGAAAACTTCGGCATTGGACAACAGTAAGATTTATTTTGACAATGAACACATATTTTACTAGGTATTCATGGAACTTTTATTAACATTATAACGTGCATAATAAAAAAAATTGATCGATTTTTGAATTTTTAATTGAATTTTATACATTTTTTTTCTTTACAAATCACAAAGACTCTTTACAAATCTCATTTTTTTTTGTCTTTACAAGTCGTAAAAACTCTCTAAAATACTCTCAGAGAACTACTAAAAATCTCTAGATTTTTAAAGAATCTCCAAAAGTCACTCAAATAAAAAATCTATAAAAGTCTCCAGAAATCTCATTTGACTATCCTTTTCAGACCAATTTGCATGTTAAAAGAAGCTCTGGATCACCTATCCCCTCATTGGGTGTGCCTTCATGTCCTTCCAATTGTGTGCTGCCATGGGGCACCAATTTTTTTCCCGTGTATTTTCATAGTTTGGTGAGCTCGTTAATTTTGGAAACATAATACAGATTTTCCTTTTATGGCATATAGCCATTGCCGAACTAAAACCAAATATATATACATATATATATGTCCTTGTTAAATCAACACGGTTTTTTCATCAAATCAAAAGTAAATCAACACACATTAAAAAAATTATGTTAAAAACTAATTTAATAAGCTCTTTTTGTATGCTCTTGGCTTTCTGATTGCTCTTTAATAGTAGCTTTCTTATATATACTATAGTATCAAATAATCAGCTAAATTGAGCAAATATATAGATTAATATGATTGATGATTTACATCTACGAAAGCAGATACTCCTTAAATCCGAATACAAAAACGAAAGCATTCGTTAGCGTTATTGGTAGGCATGGAGATAGTCACTATTCTTTAAAAAATATTTACGACAATCACTATTTTATAAAAAATACGGAGGAAAAACTTTATTTTTTATTTATTTTTTCATTTTGTAAAAGAGGAAAATTATATATGAATAGACTAAAAGTTTAATGAGATGAATAAAAATTAAATATTAAGTTTGTCTTTAATTGTGTTTTATCCACCAGAACTTACTAATTTATAACAAAATTTAGAGAAGGATGAACATAACTAGGGAAAAAAAGAGACAAATTTGGATTTTGGTTTGGAAATGACTTCATGCTGTAAAAACAAAGTACTTACAATTTTTATATTTTGTTTCCCAAATTAAGAAAATTACCTAACTGTAATTATATGGGAAGGAAATTAGTGTCACTTGGCAACGTCTTATTGAGGGACATGAGGGCATACAAAAGATGGGGACAGGTGATTCGGAGCCGTTTAAAGAAGGTTATTTCGTAATCATTAAGATTAATTCATGGTGGGTTTGGATGCCAAATTTTAAAGGTGAGATTTATGGGTCCAGGAGATTCGGTGAAATTATGTTTCCCTCGATAAGTTTGGTTGTCTAAATCCCTTGGAATCCGACTCCTCCCCTTAAGATTTGTTGGAAAACTTATCAAGGGATTTATGAACCCACTTTTTTTAATCCTAAAATTTTATATATATACATATACAATTTTAAGATTCTGAGGGTAATGCCAAACAGTATATGGACTTTAAAACAAAAAAATTATATGAATCCTAGGTATTTTAAATGAGTTACCAAACACACAAGGGAATTACATGAATCCCGGAATTTATAATCTCATAGAATTATAAATTCCTCGGAATTGTGAATTATACAACGAAACCTACCATCAAGTTTTTTTACTAATGTTAGTTTTCCATAATCATAATCAAATATACTATAAATGAAATTTTTAGTCGTTAGATTTCATATTTGTATATAACAATGCTTCATATTCCCTCCGTCACACAAAAAGTGATTCTTTTTCTTTTTATTTTTGTCTCAAAATAATGATCTTTTTCACTTTCGTATGTTATTTTTTCAAACAGTCTTACTAATAAATAGTGTTGTAACTATTGTTACTACTTTTGTCTATATTTAATATTTCGGTTTGAAAAAATCAAAATATTAGGAGATTAAAGAAATATACAAAATTAATCCTATTAAATGTTACTCCCTCCGTTTAAAATTTTGGTCCACATTGACTAAGTCAAAATATTCAGGAGACGAAACTTTCTACATTACCCTTATTTATTTACCATATTTGTTTTTATAAAATAATGAATGCTAAAAAATTTCTTAAAAAATAGCACTACATTTCTTACAAAAAATGAGCGTATTCCGAGACATATAAGACCATCATATACCACTTTGAAAATCATTCATTGAAGATTACCGGTTGAAATTAAACTTTGTGGATGGTGAAGTTTCGTGTCTCCGAATGCACTCATTTTGGTAGAAATGTATAGGCTTATTAGAAGAACACGTAACCAAAAAATTACCTTCAAATTCATTTATGTTTGGGTTTTATAAGAAAAATAATGCCAAAATATCAAGATAATGTCATTCTAACCATGTCAACAGATCTTTTCCCATTATATATATTTTTTTTTTTTTTTATGTTTAAAAAGAAGATAATAAAATATATTTACAGTTAACAGTTGATGAAAAATTACTTGACACTGTTGAGGCACACCCAAATCATCATCTTCGAGTAGTGAATTCATGTCGGTCATTGCTGGTTTCTTCTTTCTATAAATGAACTCACTTAATTCATGAGCTCGTAAATATGTTTTGGCTAGAGAAATTAGATAGTCTAGTTTGTGTTCTTCCATGGTGTTTAAAAAAAATGAAAATATTATATTTATGGAGTAAAAAATTATAAGGAATCTACCTTTGCAGCAAAAAATAATTTTTGTTAATTGAGAATGAAGATAAACAAGAAAGATATTAAAAAAATTTGTTTAATATTTCTAGATATAATATTTAAGTTTTTATATTTGTTTATATATTTGTTGATTATAATTATAAAAAACCAAGGGTATGTTCGAGAGTTAATGAGAAAATACCACTATAAACAGAAGCTGAAAACTTTTTTAGGACAAACGAAAATGGAATAGAATACTAATAAAAAAAGACAGAGGGAGTATAATTTTTTTCTAATAAATTTAAAGAATTTGGTAATCATATTTATGCTCGTTGCGTAAGTCTTTAAAAAATATCTCTAACGGTATAGCATTTACAATTATCCACCTTTTAGTTTGTAAGACATGTTCATTCGAAGTTTTAATACAAAAGGGTAAATATGAAAAAAATACTACTCCCTCCGTCCAAGTTATATAGGCGAAATTTTTTTTGTATTAGATTAAGAAAAAATATGGGAGTTATAAAAATCTCTGTTTTTTCCTATATTACCCTTCTCTTTTTGGTGAAAACTAGAAACATTAACTTCATTTTAATATATTACTAATATAATTAATAAGGTATATATGGAAAAACTATATAGGAATTAGAACTATGCCTATCTAGATGGACAACCAAAAATAAAAGTTCGCCTTTATAACTTGGACGGAGGTAGTAAAAACTTATTCTCTCTCATGTTTTTCTTAAAAATTGTGCAAATACCAAAAGGCTCACGTTTTATAGGATGGAGGAAGTATAAGATGTCTAAAAGTGAATCTGCACTCCATCGCATCTGCACGAGCAATTATCATCTTGGCGTTTGATAATTTACTTCTATTATTTCTTAAAGAACTTGAAGGCTTTTTAGCAACATCATCTTCGTCACCGTCTTTGGTTGATTCGTTTTGACAATATAATTGTCTGCGTTTTTGTTTACAATGGTGATGTGTGGTCTATATTGACTGATCAGTAAACTAGAGGTTGATAGACTAATTAAAAAATAGTGTTTAAACGTATATAAAACTAGTAATTGGTGGTTATACAGGTCCGCGAACTCAAAGTAAATTCCGAGTTCAAAAAATTTACTTTGGATTTCCATTGAGTTCGTGATAGACATATTTATATGTCTTATTTAGTCTCATACTTGTATTAATAGTTCTCATATTTTGTACTAATAATATGATTTTATGTGTTTTTAGGGTTTTTGGAAGAATAAACTTTTGTGGAAAAATTGGCTCGAAAAGTGATGTTTAGACCCCCATGAAAAATTACTAAAGGCACCCTCATTTTGGATTAGGGCACCCCCAGGATTGGATAAAGGCACCCACTTCTTTGTATTTGAATTCAAAAATGGCGGGAAAATGATTAACACAAAATATTCCATCTGCGTGAATTGGTGAAGAGTATTTGGGAGAGATTTTTATGAGATTTTTAGGCCTTAAAGACAAGAATATTCTTGCCATTTCGAAAGGATGTGTACACGGTTTGAACACTCAAACCATATCTCTCACAATCACGTAAAAAGGGGGGAAATGTTTTCTCTCGGATTTTGTTAGTTAATAAAGTTCTGTGCACTAAGTGTGGGTTTATGAAAGAAGATTTTGCTCGAGTTTGAAGAGGAAATAGAATGAAAATAAAATCAGGATCAAGTTCAATCAAGGAAGAAAATCAGACCCGAGAATTTTCTTTTTACTGCCAAGAATTGATTCTCATCAATGAGAAGATTTTCACGAGTTATTGAGGTTGGAGGTGGTTATAATATAAATAGGGAAGCTCTGTCAAGAGTTACTGGGGGGTATGGAGAGGCCGGAGATCGAAATCAAGAAATCCAGAAAAATCTGCTCGTGATCATGATGAAGATTCCGTTGCCATAGGGTTGAAGCTCCCGTGGCCAAAAGTTTGAAGCTTCCGTTGTTGTTATAGCTTTTAACTTTGCAACGTTTAACTTCAATTGCAACGTCTAGCTTCAGGAAATAGTTACCCTCTATAACAGCGAGTCTGTAACATTTATAAACGTTGCAAACTCAGTGTTTTCATTTATTTCACTCTTTTTCATTATTTTCAAACACTTTGAGCTATGTATCAAACTTTTGAGGGTGTTTTGAGCAAGATGAGATAAACCCCATATGCTGAGGTGACGGAGGAAGCCATTGTTTCAATAAAAGTGGTATATTTCTATTTTAATTAATTTTTGCAAAAAAATTTTTGATCATTTGCCTTGATTAATAATTGATTTAATGATTTTTGTTAAGCAATTGTGATTTCGTTAGGTGATACATGCTTTGGCCTAGGTTTTAGATGTTCCATACTTTTGCTATACAATTATTATTTTGAAAATCTACTTATTACAATATTTAGAATCAAATTAAATGTAAGAATTGCATGAATATTAATTAGTTTGAAGCACTTTAATTGGTTAATGGTGAAATCCATAACCTCGGTATTTCTTAGTATTATTTTCATATCTTGTGTATATTTTGAGTTTAAAATTAACTTATTAAATCTAAATTCAATCTTCACAAGTTCAAGCGAACGATACTTTATTTATCACTATCAAAAACACATCAATTTTTGGCGCCGCCGACGTGGACTTGTTTTTAGAATTGTTTTTAAATTTTTTTAGATTAACTAGTTTAGTTAGATTTTTTATTTTTATTTGTTTTATTTTACGTTTTTGGGTATTTTTTTTGTATTAGAGGTTTTGGATCAAAAAGAAATTGGAGTTAAAGATTATATTGATTGATTAAAGACTTGGAGTCAAAGAAAAAGCGAAAAGAACGAAAAAAGAAGAAAAGATTATTTTTTTTATTTATAGTTATTTTTTTTAATTTTGTAGGGTTTTTAATTTTTTAGAAAACTGTATTAGGAATTTTTTATTATTTTTGTAATTATTTTAGGTATTTTTCTGTTTTTCTTATTTTTGGACTTCGGACTTTGAACTTTTGAACTTTATTATTAATTTTTTAACCCTATGGAAGGGTATTTAAATATAAACTGCAACAGGGAAGGACAACAATTACGATATTGTCTCGGCCCCTCGGGTTCGTACACTGACATAGGAGTCGGTGGCTTGAGTCGACTTCAACGGTTCATCGCCCGTCTGGTACGGGAGGTAAGACTCGATCAACCCACGAATCCCTTTTCAGTGGGTTTACTGTATTCCTTCGTAATGCATATATGTTGAGGAATTGAATTCAGATTTATTTTCTAGTAAAGGGCAAGGATTGGCCATATAAGATAAGGACTCGGATTTCATCACCGTTTCCTTCTTGCCCGACTTAGGAACACGTTACCTAACGCGAACCTAATCCTTAAAATTTGACTAGAAAGAAGACCGATAGGGTATCGAGCTAAATGGAAAATCATTCAAAAGGACTGTATTGGTTACTTTGTTAGCCTAACTCAAGGTTCAAGAAGATTATTTTAAGTTGATTATAGCCACCTTGTAATCCAGGTAAAAGTGTCAAAGAGACAGGGTTATCAAAGCTCCTAAGAGCTTATCCTGTTTCAGTTCGACTTAATCTAATTCGGATCGTTCTGAGAGATTCGCTAAAACTGTAACTAGTTGCCTTTTAGAAGAATAAAAGCTGGTCTAGAAACAATCTAAGTGGAGTCATCATGCTTTTTGTTTGCTAGATTCAGTAGGTTTGATTTGGTTGAGTCGGCCTTGTTTGTGTATGTTTAGAACCCCTTCCTGTTAGGATTTATTTTCTTAGATTTCTTGTAAATTTATTAGGAAATTTTTGTAGGAAATGTCGAACTGGTATTATGAGGACCAATACAATGAATATCCGACTGAATTTCAAAATAGACATTATCCGTTCTATCAACATGGTGTGGATAGTAGTCAGGACCACCACCAACCTTTTGAAGGTTATTGCTCATACCAAGGTGATCCCAATTACTATTCATACATACACCATCTTATAAACATGAAAATGAGCGAAATTCGAGTTCTTTATCTTGGAGGGATTCCCTAGAGCAGTTGCAACCTAGTACTCATCATGAACCTATTACACCTCTAGAAGAATCACTCAAGAAGTTATCTGAGATGACACATAGGTTTGAATTAAGTGTGGTGGGAACAAATAATAGGTCCAACTCTTTCTCAAGAAGAACCACTCAAGCTGTTGCGACCTAGTACTCCTTATGAACCTATTATGTCTCTTGAAGAATCCCTAAATCAGTTGAATAAGAATACAAAAAGGTTCGGATTAAGATGGGGGGGAACAAATAGTAGCCCAAATCTTTCTCTAGAAGAATCCCTCAAGCAGTTGACTGAGAATTCAAAGCAGATGACTGAGAATACAAAGCAGATGATTGAGGATGGTAATAGGTTCCTATTAAGTGTGAACAAAAGTTCTGCAAAGAATAATATTGATCAAAATAATATAAATTTCCAATATAGTGATACCCTTGATAATTATTCACCTAATTTAGAGGACGAGGATAGAATTGGTAACACTACTTATTTAGACGAGGTTCAAACATCTTCATATTATGGGGATAATATTGGTGAAGAACTTGAAATATACAGGCAGAGTGACCAAGAAATTGTCACTCTAATTGTGCTTCATGGTGATAGTATTATTTTTGTTTCAAATCCAAATAATTTTAATGATTATTCACCTATTCAAAGGGAAGAAGATTTGACTAGAGATAATATTATTTTAGAAGATGATAGACTCTTAGAGAATTTTAATACGATAGAGGAAGTTGAGTGTAGTTCTGACCTTAAGGACCCTAGAATCCAACCAACAGTTTTTAGTCCATTTGAGAGTAATGTCCACTCTAAGTTTGGGGGTACCGATGATTCTTTGTCTCTGAAGGATTCCTTCGAGAAATTGAAAGCTAGTGATCAAAATACCTTTGTAGAAGAATCACCTCTAATGATATATGAGAAGTATTATAAACACACACCGCCTAGTTTGGAGCAAAGATTGAGTTCTGGCATGTCAGAGATTATATGCGGATGATGAAGATCAGTCTTGTACTGACTCTCTGTTCCAAACAGAACATATAGATGATCCTGTGGATGATTGTGTAGATGATTGGCCTAATTCCATAGATGAATCTATCTCACAAGATCATTCACCCAACTTGAGGTTGTTTCTAGACCCCTAGACTTCCAAAAGTTACATAACTTAGGGTTAGAATTGTGTGCTTATTAAGTTTTGTTGGATCACTTTGCATCTAAATACCCAGAGGACTTGCATGTTCCTGATATTACTAATATCTCTACCAGTTTTCAAGATCATCTTCAAACTCAATTCTCTGAGCCTGCTGATGTCCAGAAAGAAGTTCAGTTGTTAGAGACACATCCTCTGGTTGATGTGGTCTACCTAGGAAATAATACCAAGATTGACTTTCTTTTCCCGCCAAAATATTTTCTTCCATATGTGGGAACGTTTGAATTTCAAATGTGTCAGTTACTAAGTTTTGAGACTAATTACTTTAGGAGATTAAAATCGACACATTTACTTAAGAATGACTACTATTTTCATAGTAGTCAAATGTGTGGGTCAAATCTGATTGACTTTGAGGATCCACAAATTTTCAGGTTATTATTATGTGCCTTAAATTTATTATTTGAGTTTTTCCAGACTCTACAACTTGATCCTACCTATGAGAAAAGTCATCCTAAAGAGATTTATCTAGACCCTTTCATAGAGCCTGAACCTGAACCACAGCTAGATTTTGTTGTCTTAAACAGAAAACTAGACAAGGATGTGCTTGGTTTGTTCACTTTCTGGGCCTGTTGCTGTTTATTCTATTCTGGATAATATTATTTTATTCAGATGACCCACGGTTGTTCCGACTATTTCTATATGATTTAATGAGGTGACTAATTCTTTCTTAGTCAGGCTGAAGACTTTAAACTTAGCACTTCTTGGGAGGTAACCCATGCTCGTGCGACACAGTAATATCTTTCCTTAACTCCTTTCCTTCTATTGGTAACAGTTTCTCCTTGTTCATATATTTAATAATTCATCTTTAGAACATTGAGGACAATGTTAGATTTAATTTTGGGGGTAAGGGAGAAACTTTTAAGTAAAATATGAAACTCCAAAGTCTAGAAACTTGTGAATTATTCAGGATGACACTAACCATTCTAGGTAGATGGAAACATAGCTTTTATCTATAGGAATTGGTGTACCCAGCTAAATGGTCTATTCATATATGGATGCACTCATGTGTTAGAAATAACATGATAATCATTGAACAAACATAGGGTTGAAGCTTTCGTGGCCAAAAGTTTGAAGCTTCCGTTGTTATAGCTTTTAACTTTGCAACGTTTAACTTCAATTGCAACGTTTAGCTTCAGGAAATAGTTATCTCTATGTAACAGCGAGTCTGTAACGTTTATAAACGTTGCAAACTCACTGTTTTCATTTATTTCACTCTTTTTCATTATTTTCAAACACTTTGAGCTATGTACCAAACTTTTGAGGGTGTTTTGAGAAAGATGAGCTAAACCCCATATGCTGAGGTGACGGAGGAAGCCATTGTTTCAATAAAAGTGGTATATTTCTATTTTAATTAATTTTTACAATTTTTTTTTGATCATTTTCCTTGATTAATAATTGATTTAATGATTTTTGTTAAGAAATTGTGATTTCGTTAGATGGTACATGCTTTGGCCTAGGTTTTAGATGTTCCATACTTTTGTTATACAATTGTTATTTTGAAAATCTACTTATTGCAATATTTTAGAATCAAATTAAATGTAAGAATTGCATGAATATTAATTAGTTTGAAGCACTTTAATTGGTTAATGGTGAAATCCATAACCTCAGTATTTCTTAATATTATTTTCATATCTTGAGTATATTTTAATTTTAAAATTAATTTATTAAATCTAAATTCAATCTTCACAAGGTCGAGAAAATGATACTTTATTTACCACTATCAAAAACACATCAGTTTGCGAACTCGCCTAAATAAGTTTACAAACTCGAAGTGAATTCCAAGTTCAGGAACTTACAAATTTGTTTAGGTTTGCTAACTTAGAAAATATATTTGCAAATTCAAATGCATGAAGTTCATAGAACAGTTCTCACTTGGTTCATTGTTTCGAAAAATTTCAAGTCAAGACTCGAACTCGAAGCATCACTAGATATTCGTAATTGACTTACCAGTGATATGATCCTTCTTTATATATGATCATTTACTAAAGTTCTCGACTTTGCTAAGATAGATAGATAGATAGATAGATAGATAGATAAAAGAGTCTAAAAGGAAAAAACAGTCTTCGTTACTAACCTTGGTGAAGTCCTTCAATAATATCTTCATGTGATATTCAAGAATAACTTGGAAGTTCTTAAGACGTTATTACTTAGTATAATTTAGACCGAAACAGACTTTAGTAGACTATAAATCAAGAGATAGTTTTGGCATCTAATTTGACAACAAAATTGACATACCAACGCCTATGTGTTCAGCTGAACATTTGATCTAACAATATGTGTCGAGGAGATACACCTACAAAGTCAGCTGATCTACAGTTAGCAACAAGACTGGTGACTAGAAAGAGTCGACAAACTGAATGAGTCTTGATTATATTATTTCTCCAGCTTATTTTACTAAATGAAATCTCTTTAATTTTCAAATATATATGTATCTAATATAATTGTAAAAATCTTATAAATAGTACGAGTTTTTCCATATAGAAAATTGTAGAATTATACCCATTAAATATCTGTCTTGAGTTGGTATCAGCTGATCGATCCAAAAAACCAGGAAAATTATTTTCTTCTTTACTCATTCAATGGATGGAAACACACAAACCCTTCAAAAATTCCACATTAATGTGAAGCTCAATAACAAAAATTTATCTATTGTGTATCACCCTCTTTTTATGGATGTGAAATCAAAATTTCCTTAATTTTTAGAGGTGAAAAAAGATATTCTCCAACCATAAAACCTTCTAACTTATTTAGATGTTTAGGTGTATAAATTCCATTGTTTAGGAATTTTTCAACCGTTGATTATAAACTAAGTAATTAATCCTAACATTAGATTTTTGGTGATTAGGATGTTTACATCCTCTAATAGAACTTCTAAAACCAGAGAATGACTTAGGATGGGTTTGGTAATGCTTTTCTTTTTCAAAAAGCACTTTTAAAACATATATATAATAATAATTTTTCATATTGGTGTTTGTTAAACTCTTTATAAAGTGCATTTTATACAAAACACTTTTAAGAAAAATTTCAACTCTTAAAATCTGGGAAGGAGGAGCTTTTAAAAGTTTTAAAAGCAAAAGACGTGGTCCAACCTAATTTTCATATCTGATTTTTCTTTTCTATCCCTATTTTATTTTATAAATGACAAAATTTATCCTTAGATCTATACTATTAATTTTTTACTCTGTATATTTTATTTTTTAAATATTATTCTTTTTCATTTTCAAACTAAATTTTATATACAATTTCAATGAATTTTTTTAATTTATTCAGTAATAAAAATAAAAATAAAAGTAAATGTTAAATAATTATTTAATTTTAGTTTGATTTTTTTTAAAAAAATTGTGTCTATAATAAGTATTTAGTTAAAAAAATATTTTTTAACAATAAAAATAATACTCCCTCCGTTTCAGCAAAAGTGTCACTATCACTTTTGCTGAAACGGATGTAGTAATATTTATCAGTAAATTCAATATTATATAGATTTTTAAAAGTTTAAAATTAGTTATTTTTAAATCTAATAAACTTGATTAAAACTATTTTTCAGAGATATGCCTGTTTTTGTCATTTGCTATAACAACAATAGTTGAACCTGAAATTTTCCCAAATACAATTTGATCACTTTTGAATCAGCTTTAACTTTTAGTTATATTTTACCAATCGTTCAACTGTTTTTTTACACACCATAGGACATCAACATACAACAGAAAAGTGCTTTTATAAAACTCACAGCAATACTAAACTAAGCATTAAAGGATATCTAAGTAACTACCATTTACTTTATCCTCGTCTTCACTTTTAATATTTCTTGGAGATGATTTTGTTATTAAAACCTTAAAAAATCCTACATGGCCTAAAAAATTATAGGAATTTTTTAAAATCCCATTGGAGATACTCTTACTCTGCTTCCCATCTAGTTATCCTAGAGGATCCCATTAGAAGGTAACTTACGACAGAAACTGGTGTAGACAGCTAGAGTACTATTGTTCAATATAATTCCCAAGGTAATTCCCAGTTCTTCTGCTTCGCATGCAGTTATCCTAGAGGATCTCATTAGAAGGGAACTTATGACAGAAACTGGTCTAGATAGCTAGAGTACTCTTCTTCAACATAATCTTACCTTCAGAAAAAACGCGCAAGCGTATACATCTCTGGGAGTAAGGGAACCGCTATTAAGGTAATGGTATAAAGGGCTCAATTTCGATGCTGACGACACTTCCTTTCCACCGTAATAACACGTGAATGCTAGGAACCTGTCACTTTTCCTTGGTGACACCAGGAATGACGGGGCAGGTAAAATAGGTCATGTTTATGTTTGAATCTTAAGAGTGGACATGGCTGACGTTTTACTTCTGGATACACTAGGCAACTTCATGTCTGCTTTTACTGCTTGGAGTCTGACTACACAAAGAACAGTTCCATTTTCGAAGTACAAAATTACCACCTAGTTTGGGTGTTACTGAACAACATACAGAATCTACAGTTAGCTTTAGTTCTGAGGTTCAAGTTATGAAAAGTCGTCCTACCTGCCGGATACCCTGCCAAAGGCCGGATTGCACTTTGACAAACAACCCATCAATCAAAAGACCCAAAGAAATTGGAGATCAACTGGGTTACAAGTGAACATAAACAGTTGTCTTTAATTTATACTTCCTCCATTACTAAAAAATAGATTTGTTTAGTTTTACACAATAAAGAAGAAAACCAATCATTTGAACTTTTTTTTCATGTTCTTTTCCAGTTTATCCTTAAAAGAAAAAGTGATCCCCTTATATTTTAAAAGAAAAAAAGAAGAGAAAAATAGTCTCCTAATTTGTTAGAAGAGAGATATATGATACTATTGTGGGCAAAGTAGTAAAATTATAATATTTAACTTACCATTTATAAAAATCTGCCTATTTTTTTGACGTACCTTTAAATAGAAACCTTGCCTAATTTTTAGAAACGGGGAATAGGAGGTGGGGGCCTCTCTATATCAAAGTGCTCAATTCACCAACTGAATGACTGGATCATTGCTCATGCGCAGACTTGGTATGCTTATGATATGAAAGCCTTGACAACTTCTGAATAATTGCAGACTAAACCTGTTCTGGGACAAGTTATTGTACCGTCGTTCTTTTTCACCATTTCTTCAAGAGCCTGTGAAAGAGAGGGAGAAAACAAAACAAAACAAAAAAGAGTCAGACAATTACAGAACTGTGTTGCCGTAATACATTACTTATAGAACAGCTTTAGATGACCTTAGTACTGTAAACATAGCCGTTAGGTAAGACCAGTGGTGGGTTTTCTGTATCCATTAGCTCTTTCGTGATGTAACAAACAAGCTTTGAATGGTGCTGTTTAGAGTATGGTAATGGCATTGCTAGCTTCCGGAAGTTCTCTTGTGACAATGGATCCTCATTTGTACAATCCTCTTCAAAGCAGAATCTTGATCAAGTTAAGGAAGAAATATGAAAACAAAGGGTATCCTGGTATGTGTAAGACCTTTCTGTCACACAAATTACAAGTAAAGGTGAATATTTAGACAACATAACCTACTGCTAATCAAATTAACATATAGTAAAGAGGTTTCCATCTAATTGGTTTTTTATTGCTTGAACTCAATTGTATGGAAGCTCACTACACAAAGGAACATCCCAAGTAAAAAGTTACCACCTGATTTAGGTGTATCTCAGCAACATACGGGATTGTGCCAGAACTAACACACAAAGGACCTTTCTAAACAAGCTTTGGATTGTGCCACAACTATTAGTTAGGTCTGCCTGCCTCTTACAAGTTTTGATCTCAGTTCTTATTTATGGTTCTGGTGGAGATACATGTGGAACTGAAACCAGGAATCACTCATTGTTCAGCTACAAAATACCTAGATAAATGGGCACCTTGACATCCATAGCTAACACAGGGAGTCGCATATAGAACAGAAGCAAATCACTGGTAATACACCACACAAGGATACGGAGTTTTAAGAGCTGACAAGCCTGCCTGCAGAAAAATGTTAAGCAAGGGTTCAAGTGTCATTCCATATAACCGACAAAACTCCTGCTTGAAAAGCTCCACAAGATTGTCCCATTGCTTTAGCTCAAATAAAACCTGCTTAACACAATATTTCATTTTCCATGAAAACTTAAAGTTAGATAAGTAGCACGAAAGAAGGTCATTTGAATTTTAGACACCATTGAGCACCTCCACGTGCAGATTGTATGAAAAAAGAAAATGTTGCTTCTCTACCAAATCTAAGAAATTACCACTTCAAAGACAATAATGAGATAAGACCGACGGTGGAAGAAGTATACCTTGTACTTTGGACACTCGGTACTACTTTTGAAGGCTAGGGTTGCCATAACTTGCTGCAGTTCTTTCATATGAGTGCCCCCCCATGAAGCAAGGTACTTCCGAGCATATGTGATAGCTTGCAAATGGTTATCGGCTCTTACAAGCTCTATGAACTCTTGAAGTCTCAGTTGAAACTCAAATTTGCTCTGTCATCCACAAAAAATTTCAGCACTACAGGTTCTTGATGGAGCAGAAATTTCACATGTAATATGTATCTTAAATTAGTTATCGCATTCTTAAATATTCTAACCAATCTAGGATTAAACAGAGCAGTGGTAACATAAATAATAGATGGATATACATGACATTATATCCAGAATTTTACATGGGCTTGGATTGTATAAAATTAGAACAGCAGATTTTGCCCAATGATGTCTCAGATGCCACTTTACAGTTTTCAACCATTCACATTTAAAATGTAGGAGCACAGAGGTGGTAAAGATATATGATACAGTAAAAAAATATATTTAAGAATCTATGCAACCCTGATAAAGAACAATCAGTAAGCACTATAGCCACAGAAAAATGTCATCCAAAATCTAGGATATTGTGAATGTAAAATCTATATGCATGTTTTAAGTTTTTGAAATTCACAAGACAATGTTAAACTAGGCATATAAAATGTGCATCGTGTAAGGATGCTGGCCCAATCACCTAGATAAACATCACAGTACTACAGAAAATTGAATAAAAAATAATGACCTTTGATTTCTTCAACCTGGATTTGTTCTCTGCACACCAAGCTAAAGCAGGAGCTACCTCCCTGCTTTGAAGAGCACCAATGACCTTCTTCGCATCGCGGAAGACGTCAATATCGACAAGATCCTGTAACAGAATTTAAGCATCTTCAGCAGACAGTGTCTTCAACTACGCATAGCGAAATTTTATATCAATGATATGTATACAGTTGCCAGCTTGGAGCTCTCTAACAGATAACTTATGTAAACAGTTGTGGATATCCTTCATTAACGACTACGCCTAATAGGTTCCACTATGCAATGACCACAACCACATACAAACTCAATTCATCGAATTCCCCAAATACTATGTCACTAAACTCTACACTTAAAATAACAGCTTTGGTCTCTTCAACCCCCTAACCCATAACTGGTTTAATAATCTTACAAAATCCTAGTTTTATCCAGCCCCGGACTTAATTTAATTTGTTCATGGAAGCTATAGTGCAACTGAATTCCTAAATCAATCTACTCAAATTCGTTGAAACCATATTCCTTTCAGAAAAAATTATCATCCGCATAAAAAAAAAGCAAAATAATGTAAACTTACTTGAATATTAGCGCAATCTGCAAGCATGGCAGCAGTATCATAATAAGACAATCTCAACATATAATCCACAAGAATTCTTCTAAGCCTTGTATTATTCCATTCAGACATATTCTCAGCTTCTGCGGCATCTAAATGATCTAACCTAGCTCTGCATCTTTGCACTTGCAAATGCTCTGCTTTATTTCCTTCTTCCAACTAATCAATCACAACAAAAATAAAAATCGAGATCAAACCTTCTGTCGAATTTCATCTTGATAAAAAAAAACACAATTCAAATCCCGTTACCTTTCTTTTAAGACCTTGTAATCTAGAAACAAGATTAGTAAGATGATTAACAGCTTCTTCTTTGGACATACTATCATTATTAACAGTAGATATAACACTAGAAATTTCTTTCTCAACGACGCGATGATTAGCCCTAATTGATTTCTTTAAATGTTCAAAAGGTACTCTTAAGAATTGATGTTCTAGCTTTAATGTTTCTGCTAGACTGTTCAATCTTGATGTTGGTACTGATGCTGTTGCTGTTCCTGCTGTTGATGTTGTTACAGATGTTGTTGTTGTTGTTGTTGAATCTCCATTAGACATTGTTGTATCCATGTCCATAGCTTCAATAAATTACAGGAGAGTAACAAAAGATTATCCGATTACGATTTCGATAGGGAGAAAGAAAGGGCAGAGGTGGAAAACTAGTTAGAGAGAATAATTGAATTTGCTCATAATTAGGGTTTTTGTTATAATTATGTTTCGATGATTTGTGAACGAGAAACTATGGGAAGTGATTCTGAAGAAAGATTGGGATTTTAGTTTCAGTTTTGGTAAGAGAAGACAGAGAAATGGATCGAAACCAAAGCTTTGTTTTAGTTGTGAGGATCTCTAGGGTACCCAACACGAATTTACCAACTATAGGTGTTGATTAATTGATCAATCATTGTCTTGACACGTTTGCTCTTTGTTGAGTACGTCAGAAGATACTATCATGACACGTTCGAGTATGTACTAAACTCTAAGTTATACATTATCTTTACACCGTTGGATATGATTAAACTGATTTTGTGGGTTCCGCCGGTCCTTATATCATGGCGACAGAATTTCGGTCATCAGTAAACGGATACCTGAGTTGATAATTCAGTTGAAGTACCAAAATCTTATATACACATAAAAGTCATGGAATCAAAATGTGAAACAAAATTTATACACAAAGGGGTTGCATTTTTTTTAATCTGACTGGAGAAGAATGGTTTTTAATCAAATGAATTAGCCAAGACCCATTTCATCTTCAATGTCATCGATATCGTCAAACAGCTTTAGAAAACGAGCTCGATCATCCATTCTCTTCTTCCTGAGCCAGTAATGGTATGAGACTACTGCTCCAATAATGAATCCAGTTGAAGCTACTGCAGTGATAAAAATCACTAAAGCTATGTGCATTCCATTTCCTTTGGTCTCTCCATTATCTGAACCAGTAGTATGGTTCCAACCTACATCCACGAAAAATTGACAACTGAGAGCAAGTACAGACATATATGGAAGGTTATATGGTATTAGATAGAAAATACATTTTGCTCATTTGGCCGTGTCGGAGAGTAAATTATAGAGTGTATGAAGATGGCAGATTATGCCCAACTGTTATTAACACAGAGTTAGTATAGTACCATCTAAATACTGTTGAAAATTCCTAATTTTGATTGTTATGCCACATGTAGCAAGACAACATGAGTGCATTCATTCTGACAAGCCATCCATCTGATGAAGTAGTAACAATGACAATATTCGCTTAGTAGATCCTCTGTGATCCAATTAGGGCACCCATCTGTCTTGAACTTACAATAGTGATTAATCTAGACCAGTTGAACCTACGCATTCTAGTAACTAAGTTTCTTACTGTGTTCACAGTTATTTCATGAGAGAGCTAGGAACAAAAGAGTAGCTTCTCTATTAATGGTTCATTCAAAAGGTGACACATTTATTGGTATAATGTTATGATATACAGCTAGCTACACATGTAACACTAACACAATTGTCGATTTGCGAAGGCACTTACCCTTTCCCAGAGGAACGCATTCAGGACAATAAAATGTAGCATTGAACTCTTTGTCCTTTAAACGTATATACTCGCCATCAGGAGCCGTAAAATCAGAAGGACAAAACTCCCACTCATCAAATACGTCATCTGACATGACGACATCCTTCTCATAGAAACCACAGCGCTTACATTTCTTTGTCAGAAACTCTGTTAATGGCTGTACACATCAAAGATTAACAGGCAAATTAGGATATGGGATAAAATGAGCTAACTGCAAACACTTTAGCTCCATTCACATATCTCTATGGGTTAGTGGAAAAACGGTAATAATCAGTTCAATACATTTAACAAAATCTATAATATTCTCGGCTGAATACAAACCTGCCAAGATTCTTCACCCTTGAAAGTGTACAAGGTGTTTTTCTTCTTGATGTCAGGCAAAAAGGTCTTGTTTTCTCCTTGACAACTAAAATAGACCGTTGGTGCCGTCAACAATTCATGGGTCCTAAAAATTTGAATTGATTTTAATGTAACAACCCTGGACGAAGATATTCCTGGACAGGACATCCAGATCGATGAAAAATCAAATCATGTGTCTTTCTGATAACAATTCTTACACGAAATATCTAACCCACTATTCATCCTAAAACATAACAAGTTTTCTCAATTATCATCGGCAATAAATCTCTAAGAACTTTCGTTACTCTTATACTACTGACTGATCATGCCACAGGAAATCCCTTATGAACCATAATTATTAAACACAGCATATCCTAATAGTCTTTTTATTTTGCCAGATTTGGTTTACATAAAAGAATCTCAAATAGTTCACTAGAACTCTACTAATGATAATACTGACTTCTGTTGAATATAAATTGATTCATTCCCTAATGCCCTAATCTCTGAGCTCAAATAAGATGATTATCATTTGATTGATCAATTCTTGTTTGATTAGGAAAATCGATAATATTAAACATTGTAGTGAAGGAAAATCAACAAACTTTGCCAATCTAACATTTCTCTTCAATTCAGCAAACAAAAAGAAACAATCTAAATTTAGATTATTTTATCAAATTAAGATAAAACCCCTAAGTAGGATATTATTACCTGAAGTAAAGAAGAGGAAAATTGAACAAAATAGAAGAATTGAAGCAGTAAAATCAGCTCTCGAATTCAATGAGATCCGAGACATCGTAAGAAAGGTGGTTTCTTTCTCCTTCCCGGTGTTGATTTTTTCCCAGAATTCAGAAACAAATTTTCTCCAGCTTTCTAGCTTATAATATTTGATTCACCATTTTGAAATCAAAATTCGTTCATGAGTCAGTGTTCTGTTCCGAGTCAATTAGTCAACAACGAGAGCAGACGTATTCCTATACGCGTACTATTGGAAAGTTGAGTTGCGACCAGTGCAGTCGATCTCGGCCGAGATGGTCGAGATCTCGCTGATAATATCGGTTTCAGTATTCATCCGAGACGAGACACGCTATATCGTTGGTATGGTATTTGGTCAATAATTTCGGTCGAGATGGCCCGAAATGAGTTGACTGAGATGACCAAAATGACCGAGATGAACGAAATTAGGGTGAGGGATTTAAAAAAAAAAATCAAAAAAATAAATAAAAATAATAATAAACGAATTTCCTTATCCTAGTTTAGGGTTTCCAATTGTTACTCATATTTTTGATGGTATTTTAAAAAATGAGTACTAGTTTTATATCTTAATATGTGCAATATGGAAAAAAAACGTTTGATATAATAATTATAGGTATAAAATATGTGGACCGATATTTCGTCGATATTTAGAACCGAAATGTCCAGATACAAAGGTGTACAGTGTATCGCTCTCGATCGATGCAAATCGAAATACGATATTGACTACATTGGTTGCGACAAAACTTAGGGTGCAAATAGATCGGTTCGGTTTCTGGTTAAAACCGGCTATTGTGTCGGCCATAGGTCGGTTTTGAATATTAAAACCGTCATTAAACCGGTCAGGTTTTGGTTCAATTCTAAACACATCTGAATCGGATTGGTCGGTAATAATTTTTTATCAGTTTTTACTAATGGTATGAATTTGTCTGACAGATTTGTGTTGTCGGATTTTATTTTTGAACTTGCAATTCTTCTACAAATCCTTACCATGTTCCAACATACATTTAACCCTGAATTATACAACCATTTCAGATATTTTGCTATGCAAAATTTACATTACAATCCACAAGATTAAAAAACTCAAATCAGATTCACCAAAACTGGAAGAAGAAGATGGAAAACCTAGGGTTTTATTTGACTCAGAACAAATTAGATTCACAAAAAGTCCAAATTTTTAGAAGGGGAAGAATATTCATCAAATCAGATTCACTAAAAAACCATCTACATGATCCAGATTTGTTCACACAAACTGATGATGGTTTATTTTTCTTCTTTGGGTTTTTCATTCCTTTCATTCTTCCATCTGCAATCATATATAACAGTAAATAAGAACCCTATAAATCAAAACCAAGAAAAAAAAAGTCTAAATAAATAAAAAAAAGTGATCAAAATTAGGTGTTTTTAGGGTAGAAAAAATTCTACTAAAACTCCAAGTCAAAAGCACCCCAAATTGAAAAACTTAGGGTTTCATTTTCATGAAAAACCCCAAAATATAATAAAATCATACTATTTACTAATTCACACAGCAAAATAAGAATTAAATAAAGTAATTTGTAACATTAAATTTACCTTTACTTCTTTATGGGTAATGTTAAATGAATCAGTTGATGGGAGATGGTTCATTTACTAATTTATTTTTCTTCTAGATCTAAAGAATAAGGAAGAAGATGATTCGATAAGGTCGTGGTGATGGAGGTAGGAGTTCGTGGTCACTGTGAGCAGGTCGTGGATGGAGGTAGAGTTTGTGGTCACTATGAGTGGTTATAGAAAAAAAGAGGCGTTGAAGAGAAGATGAACAGGAAAAAAAATGATTTAGTTTTTTAGGGTTAGGTTAAACTTAGTACTATATAGACAGAGACAGAGGGATATGATTAAACTTAATGTCTAGATCAATGGCTACAATTTAACCGGTTTATATCGGTTCGGCTCGGCCGGTTTAATATTTCAGACCGAAGACCGAACCGTAGAATGAACAGTTGTGATTTAAAGAACCGTAGACCGAGCCAGCATCAACGGTCAGTTTGAAAAAACCGGCGGTTCACCATTCAGGTTACAGTTATTGGACGTGACCGTTATAACGCGTTTTGACGGGTGTGAGCATGTTTCGGTCAAAGAAATACGTTAGTTAGGAAAAAACACGTTTTTTTAAATAACGGGCGTTATAACAGTTAAATAGAAAATAAAAAAAATATCTAAAATTACTATTTAACGGTTATAATGTGTGTGAAAACGTTATAACGGGTCTAAAAAACGTTGTTATTGTATGTATTTTTATTTATTGATTGATTTTTTTAGTATTTTTACCATACAAATTTATGAAGTTTTGGTTAAATTCGTGATCGTGAACTGTAGCCAGTAAAATTTTGTCGTCAACATTTAAATAATACATGCATACGAAAAAAATAAATTAAAAAAAAAAGCATTTTAACTTCCTAGCAATGTGAAAAAGGAATCAAATGATCATCAATTCAACTTTTAAATAATGTTGAAGAAGGAATGAGTGCAATTTTGTCGATAACATAAGAAAGTATGAAACCTGGGCAAATAACTAGCTAGACTTGTCTTCTTTTTTTTTGTCTCATTTTAAGTTTTTTACATAAAGCAGTGGACGTTATCACTTCAATCCAAATTGGGGAGGTAATGAACAACATGTCGCATCCTTTTATTACTTTTTTTTTCCTTTATTTTTTCAACTTCTACTTTATCAAACAAAATCATTAGCTTACTATATACTCCCTCCGTTTCTGGAAAAGTGATAGTAACTTTTTTCCTGAAACGGAGGTATTATTACTTTTTTCTTTCTCTTCTCTATGATTTTGACCTTTAAAAATACATGAGTATGCACTGATGTAATAAACGAGCATTCGATAACTCTGCTTCTTCCGTGGAGAAATTATTTCTTTTCTTTGAGTTTTATATTTTTAACTACAAGTTTAAGAGGTAATTTTAAGATTTTTATCATAATTTTCATTTAAAATAATTATTTACCACTAAATTTATTGTTTGTTGATATGTTGTTTACTTATTAGTAAATTTGATTTTTTTTCTTCACGATGCCGAATAATGAGTTGATGTTAAATGTTATCTTTGAAGTTTGAACTGTAAATTTGAAGTATACATGTACTTTTTTATTTCAACATTTAAGTTATAGAGTAGTTGTCCCTTTTTCTTTTATAGTGTTTTCGTCATCTTCTTCATGTTCTTCATAAATATATATGGGAATTTAGGATGTTGCCATAACTTTATAAAGTTTCAAAGCAATGAAAAAAGTACAAACCAAGATCAGAAGAAGAAAAAATCAAGAAAATAGATAGATAAGAAATTAGTCAATAAAATCTATGCATTATAATAGGAAAAAACAACTAATAATAATAATTTATATGCATGAACTTTTAGTTAACACTTTAACTTTCTACATGATGAAATAAATTAGCATGATGTTAATCAAACATGACCTTATATTGTTGATGGTGGATTTTTGACAAAGGCGAAAACCGTAAAATCGTCTTCTGTCCAGAAGCAAAAACATAGAAACATTCTCATATATTTCTGATTCATATAAAAAACACGAGTCATGTACTTCTATTCATATTCTACAAAAAATTAAAAATAAAGTCTCTACAAATAGCTACAGGTGCTCTATATTGATATCGTAGCCTTTCTAAATACGTATACGTATCTATACAACATTGAACTAGTCTCAAGTCGCAGAAATTCCACGACTGAATTCCTTGAACAACAAATTCATCTCTTGATTTTGATTTTCGATTTATTTCACTAAACAAAAATCCAAAATTCATATTCTTGTTCTCATCAAGTATTTTTTAGGTGTTTTTTGTTCTTGGTTCAAGTATGATAAAGAATGCGATTTTTATCTCACAAGAGAATGAGTAAGAAAGATAATAGAGACCCTAGGTTAGCAATTCGGTGTACATGAAAAGTTCGGGACGTATATAATCCGAATATTATTTGTTTTGACGGGATGGAAATTTGATCTACTATTCAGTCAATGGTTTGTGATTCGAAGATAATTCGGAACGACAAATATGCGTGTATAATTTGATTTAAGAATATGAAATCAACACAAAAATTTAGGCATGTATTAATTAATATGGAAATATTATTTGGACGGGTGAGGAGTATGATTTGTGAATTATATGCAACATATACCTAATATATATATATAAGATTAACACCAATAGACATTGGTCAAAAGTCAAGTCCAGGAAGTAATAGGTTTAGGGTTCGTTTCCCCCTCGCATGAACTTTTTGAAAAAATAAAGATAAAATGATTAAATCGGCGGGCTATGAGTAGAATTGAATCGATGGTCTATGGATAAAATTGGGATTTAGTCACATGGTTTGAAACAACTAACAGACGAACTAAACCAACGAATAATTCGTGAATCCGTATAGTTTGCGCATTATTCGGGAATGCCAGAAAATACACGAACTTAGATCGGGATTATAAACAGACTTATATATAATACATATACTAACTCATTCCCGAATAGTTCATATATTGTTCTGTAGATTGCTAATTAGGGTATAGACCGGAGATGATAGAAGATAAAGGTGAAATAAGAATAATTAAAAATCTATGATGGGTTATGCTTCAACCCGGATAACCCATATAATTTTGGAGTAATTTTAATTGTCTTTGCCATCTCTATTTCGGTCATCTAACGGCTGAAATAAGCTCGTCAAATCTGTTCAAAATAGGTATTGTCAGTAGAACGTCCCTTTTTGGGGCGATTTAGTTCGGAAATCAGTCTTCAAAAAATCAATGGCGAATAAACCAGGGGTGCTGATCTTTATTTTAAGATAATCTGGACCTTTTTTGTACCAGTTTTATTGTGTGAACCAACAGATAACATAATCTGGACTGTTACTGTACCAGTTTTATTGTGTGAACCAACAACGACTGTCAAGTCTCGTCAAATGTGAGGCTGTCAACGGTCGTTCCTCTAGATAAGTATTTAAGAGGTTTTTAGGGTTTGGTTTGGATCACTTCTTTTACGCATCTTCTTTTATCTCTCTCTTTGGAAAGACCTGGAAGTCAACATAGGGTTTATAACTATCTTATCGATCCCTTTCATCTTCGTGAGTAATCTTTTTCTCGACCATCAATATATTATCTGGATTTTTATGGTTTACGAATTATTTTATTTTTCTTGGGTTATTGGTTTAGGGTTATTGATTTTTCTATTAATTAGTGTTTACACCTAAAACTTTTTAAAATATGTGTCTACCTGTATTTTTAGGTATTATTGTACTTAGTATTGTTGTTATCAGTAAATGTAAGGATATGTTAGTTTTTTCCAACCAAACAACATGCCACATTCACCCTCTTGTAAATATTTATCAATATCTAATAAAAAAATTATTTCAAGATTTGATGATTTGATTTTATTTGATAATGTGTTTTTAACACACAAGACACATTATTAAAATTAAGTTAATATTAATACACATAATAAATATGTGAAGATAATTTGAATACACTATCAAATTTTGGTATAATTTATTTTACTAATTTTTATAATACTTATACATTTAACAGATATACTACTAGCTAATATTTCTATTCAAATATGAAACTGTAAATAAAAAAATAAAACTTATATACAAAAAAGACATTCATAAGCAAAACACACACACACAAAAAAAATATATTATATTTTTTTATGTATAGATTGAGTTTAATGTAATATTTTTCATTAAAAATTTGAAAGTGAAAAGATTCGTAAGTATATAAACAAATTAGGATTTTTGTAAAACTAAAAATTGAAAATAGGTTTAGGATTTTAAAAATATGGGTAAATGTTAGTTAAAAAAAGTTTAATGTGTAATGAAGAATTTAAATTTTTAATGCGAGTAAACACTTATTCTTTCCATCTTTATTTGTTTGATTTTGAAACTTAAACTAGTTTGGAAATGAATTCAAAGTTACTTTGAGCCCTTATAGGCCTGTTGACACTTCTGATACTCCACGAAACCTAAGGTTTCAAAATTTCTATAGCATTTATTTAAGATCCACGATAAATTGAAACTCATTCTCACTTCAAATACCTTTCCAATAATTATTTTTTATAGACTTTGTTGTTTAGATTTGGGTTCTCATGCAAAGTATCTACTTTGTTCCACGGTAACAGTGATAACTAAATATGTTACGACAATGCTAATTGAGTCAACGGTACTGGTGGATAGGTAATAGACAGTCTTTAACCCGCGTCTAAATATTTGTTTAGGGTCAAGTACTATGCGGTAATTGTCATACTTGATGCTTAGGAGCCTGATAGGCACATTTTTGTGTCTAAATTACACTCGAATATCTGCTTCGATAGTACTCGATTTTACACTTATTATGTCTTTTTATGTCTTTGTAGGTATTTTTGAGAAATAAACATTTGCGGAAAAATTGGCTCAAAAAGTGTTAAAGGCACCCGGGAAAATGGATTAAGGCACCCACACTT